>CM020515.1:2777488-2802488 GCA_009823395.1 Thamnaconus septentrionalis | reverse complement strand
ACTCTGTATAACAAAGTTTGATGTGTTCTGCATTTCAGCGTATTTCACCGTGATTTACCAGCGCACCTCCAAAAATCTTTTCTCTTTGAATCTGCAGAATGATCGTTTGCAACCAGGTGATGAAATTCATCCTGGACAAGATCGAGAAGGACGAGAAGCAGGCGGCGAAGAAGAGGAAGAAGGAGGAGGTGGTGGAGCAGAAGCGGTCGCGGCAGAACGCCACCAAGCTCACGGCGCTGCTCTACAAGCACAAGGAGCAGCTGAAGGCGGAGATCCTGAAGAAGAGGGCCCTGCTGGACAAGGAGCTACAGCTGCAAGTGCAGGTGGGCGCGCGGGTTCACGTGTGGCACCAGGGAGTTTGATTCAAAATGTCAACAGGTGTTGAGCTCTTTAAGGTCTGCGCGCTGAAAAAACGGCCAAAAAAACTACATTACACCTATTAATTAATGACAAAGCTGATCCACTAGAGGGCGCAATGAGGGCTGCATCCAGGGGTCGGCAACCTTTTTGAACCTGAGAGCTACTTCATGGGTCCGAAGTCATATGAAGGCCAACCAGTTTGCTACACTCTCCTGATATATATTATGGTATACTGTATATTATATTATATATTATTGTTAATGGTACTGATCTATGTGAAGTTCAATAGACATTAAAGCACATGTTTTCTACATATCCCATTTCATGATGTATCCCCCCCAAAAAATTCACTTTTTTTCATTTTACTAACTTTTTCTATTTAGTTATTTGTTTTTAACTACTAACTACAATTGCTATTAACCTCCTTGTTTTCACTAATCTGCATTTGATTTTATCGTTTGTATATTTTTTTGTTTGTAAGTATTTTTTCAGCTTCAAATTTTACTTTCATACGTTTTAACTTTCTCCTGTAAAGTGTCTTTGAGGACTTTGAAAATCGCTCTACAAATAAAATGTATTATTACTATTATTAATATTACTATTATTATTTGTAGGAGGAGCTGAGGCGGGACATCGCCAGGCTGCAGAGAGAGAAGGAGCGAGCCCGGGCCGCCATCACCCAGGCCGCCGCCGCCACCGTCAAGGCGGCCACCTCGCACTCCTCCTCCTCCTCCTCCTCCACCTCACACTCCTCGCACTCAAAACACTCCTCCCAAAGCTCTCACGCCGGCGCCTCGCACTCCTCGTCCCACAAGCGCAAGAGGGAGGAGGAGCCGCAGCAGCAGCAGCAGCAGCAGCAGCAGCAGCAGCAGCAGCAGCAGCAGCAGCAGCGAGAGAAGGGCAGAAGCAAAGACAGGCACCACGACAAAGAGAAGAAGCGGGACCGAGACAAGGACCGGGACAAGGACCGGGAGCGGGACAAGCATCGGGACAGAGACGGGGAGAGGGAGAGCGAGAGGGACCGAGAGAGGGGGAAGGAGAGGGACCGGCCCCGGGACCTAGACGGAGAGAGGGGGGACAAGGACAGAGAGCCCAGCTCGTCCAAGCACAAGAAGAAGAAGCTGTCATCGGCCTCAAAGGACCACAAGAAGGACAGCAAGTTGTACTGCATATGCAAAACGCCCTACGACGAGTCCAAGTAAGCTGCTTGCCACACGCTACTGTCACCCTGTTACAGAATAGAATATCGTTAGCCTAATAGCATAATTTCCTAAGTCATTTTTTTGGCCAAATTATGATATCTGAAAAAAAAAAAAAAAAAAAAATACTGATGTGCTTGCGAAAAAATTAGTTTTTTCTTGTTTTCCGAAAACGTTCAAATATGACTTAGGCGACTATGCCATGAGGCTAGCTATATAGGGCTGCACAATATATCGTAAGTTCATCGATATCGCGATATCAACACGTGCGATAGACATATCGGTAACATTGCGATAAATAGTGCGTTCGTCCATGCGCTAGATGTAAAGAAATGTGGCCAATCAGATTGAGCCTTGCTGCGTCAGATGCCCGCCTCCAAGTAACTGCTTTTGGTTGAATTCGCAAACCATGTGGAGAGAGTGAGGGGGGCGGAGTCATGGCGGAAGCGACAGACACGCACGAGGAAAATCGAAGACGAACTGCAGCGCGATACAACACCGGTGTTATGTCCGTACTGGTCTTCAGTTTAACGGGTCTCCTCACCGAACAGCTGCAGATGTGCTTCGCCACCGCCAGCGGATTCGTCAGAAATTCAACACAACATATTACTGCCGGTTTTACCGTCGTAGTCCACATCTACCACAGCGAATATACTCTCGCACGTGAGCAGTGAGCGTGCGTGCTAGTGAAAAATTTTGGTCGAGCTACATTTTATTTCACCCGAATAAGAAACTCAGTAAAACATTTGTCAGCTGTGAACCTCTGTGAGATACCGAGACTCACAGCTAGCTAGCTAGCTAGCACGGCTTTCTATGGGTATTAGTAAATGAAGGCAGCATCCAGCTAACATTTTGATTTGGGCTGCCTGAGACAACTGGTTTTCCTTGAATATCATATTTAGCTTACTTTCATTAAAATTGCAGGTAACCGCTGATCTGAAGCCTTTGTTAATCCCACATTGGGGAAATTTGCATAATTACAGCAATAATATAGTGCAAAACAAGGATTATATAAATTAAAAATAAATAAATAAATAAAATATCAATCGAGTAAGAAAGCACAGCCGCAAAATGACGTCTTTTTTTTCACGGCACAAATTTTTTCCACAAAAATAAAAACACTAGCCCACTTTCTGTTTCGTCAATAAATTATTGAAATGGTTGAGCTGAATTGTGTGTCCTCAAAAATTAATGCTAAACATTTTTTCTATAAATATCAATTTTTTAAAATCCCTTTTTAAAAAAAAAAAAAGAAAAAATGGGGGAGGAGGGGTTAGAGGATCGTACTGCCCACAAAGCCATGACCCAATCAAAACAGCTCTGTGACCCACTTTTAGGTCTTTAGGTCCGCTGGTTTAAGAGCTCATATTTCATTTATACATTGTTTTAGAGAGGCCAGTTTTAAAAGCTTCTCTCACTCTCTCCCTCCCCTGCCCTCCCCGCCTCTCTCTGCCAATCTCCCTCGCAGGTTTTATATTGGCTGCGACTTGTGCTCCAACTGGTTCCATGGCGCCTGCGTGGGCATCACGGAGAAAGAAGCCAAGAAGTTGGAGGACTTTGTGTGCAGCGACTGCAAGCGCGGCCAAGAGGCGGCGAGCAGCGAGGAGCTGTACTGCATCTGCAGGACGCCTTACGACGAGTCGCAGTACGACTTTCAGTTGACGCGATATTGGTTTTTTTAGCTTGTTTGCTTTAAACAACCTCTCATCACAATTTTCGTTGTCTGTCTGTCCTCCCCCGGCAGGTTCTACATAGGCTGTGACCGCTGCCAGAACTGGTACCACGGCCGCTGCGTGGGCATCCTGCAGAGCGAAGCCAACCAAATCGACGTGTACGTCTGCCCGCAGTGTCAGTCCACCGAGGACGCCATGACGGTCCTGTCACCGCTCACCGACAAGGACTACGACGGCTTGAAAAGAATATTACGCTCATTACAGGTACCAAAGTCATGTGTGTGTGTGTGTGTGTGTGTGTGCGGGGCAAACAGTTTGTCTTTAAAGGTCCAGTGTGTAAAATATTTTAGGAAGCCCTCCTGACAGCGTGTTTCGTATTTAGTTTAGTTTAGTCAGGCTTCTTTAAAAAATGGCGGTTCTCATATATATACAGGATATATATATATTAGGGCTGTCGAACGATTAATTTTTTTAATCGCAGAATCTTCATAGTTAACTGAGATTAATCGCGGTTAAAATTGCATGTGTAAAATTCTGTTATTTTGCATTTCAAGGCAGTTTTAACCCCATAATGTAAAGTATTTCTTGCCAGAAATCGGCCACAGGGACCGACTACGGGTTAGTAAAAGGGACAAAAAGGCTTACCGCCGGTTCACACAAAGCAGCAGGCCCACGAAGATAGTGCCCGAGCCGCAGCCCTCCTGTTCACACTATTTCTCCGCGACGGTCGACAAGCGCTTCTGCTCAGCTGTTTACTCCCATTCAGAGCTATTTTTTTCATCACAATCAATTTCACATCGTCCATCTTTACTTGACAGCAACTCCTCTCCTGACCGACACCATCGGTCAACGAGCGCCGCGAAAGGAAGCAGGCTCCATTCCGCGGCGCTCGTGTGGACAATCCGGCTGCCTGACAGCGCGTTTCGTATTTAGGGTGAACGCTCGCATCTTCAAAATAAACAAGGTATCCAGGTTTGGGTGTGCAGGCCACCGTAGTTCACTGGCGAGCTCAGGAGAGGGAGAGAGAGCGAAGGACGCTGCAATCTAAGATGTAACCACTTGATAGCGCTGTTTTTCCTTTAAAATTTCCAAATATTACACACAGGACCTTTAAGCAGGTGAAGACCATGTCACGCTTGAACCCCTTTCCATCAACTAATGCTCACAGCCAGTGTTTCAATCTTCCAATGAAGCGAGTCTTGTATGTCCTGCACAAAAATGTTTCTCAAACCAATGCCGTCATGTGGCTATTTCACCAGTCTCACAAAATGGCATGGCCGTTCCTTGAGCCCGTGGATCCCCATGATGCACCCGATTACTACCGCGTCATCAAAGAACCCATGGGTAAGAAGAGCGTGTCGACTCGCGTCTGCCGGGAACAACTGCAGAACATTCCGACGGATGAAGGTCCTCGGCGTCTGTCCGTTTTGCTCATGTTTTTTTTCGCGCACCTCTCCGTCTCCCTCGCAGACTTCTCTACAATGGAAACTCGTTTGCAGAAGCGGCATTATCACAAGCTGACCGAGTTTGTCGCCGACGTGACCAAAATCTTCGACAACTGCCGCTATTACAACCCCAACGACACGCCCTTCTTTCAGTGTGCAGAGGTGCTGGAAGCCTTCTTTGTGCAGAAGCTCAAAGGTTTTAAAGCGAGCAGGTGAGACCAAGTGCTTCTCATAATTATATATTGTTGGGTTCCTAAGGTCCCTCGCCATGCCTTTTTCATTTATCTATTATTTATTTTTGTTATCTTGTCGTTTCCTGTCCCCCGCCTCCATCATCATTTATCTCTGCTTAGTTAACAAATGTATGCCTGTCTTTCACGCCACTTTTTTTGTAGCATGTGTTGGATCATTTTGCAGTAGAATGTGAATCACTGGTAGCGTGTAGTTGGCCGTCACTGCTTTGACAGGTTGCCTGGCTGCACTAAACACAGCAGAGCTTGACAGACTTTAGACGTCGTGTTCAAGTTCCATAACACAACCTTTTGCCTCGTTACATCTGTGTAGTGTTTGATCTTGTCTGTTCACCTCTACTGCATGCATTTTTTGATTTATGCCATCCCATTTTCTTCTTTCTTCCAGATTATCATATTCTTAAGTGGGCCAGTCTGGATGGACTGGATGCTGGGGTGTCTAGTAATAATGGCATGGAACTATTATCATGATCATTTTTTGTTAGAACAGCAAAATTATGACTAACAGGATACGTCTATAAAAAGAAAAGACCAAAAGTATACACCCCAACACCAATTGTGCTTTTATTTAAACGTCACCTTCTCAACATTTCTATTAGAAATACTAACGACAGCCACGTTGATGTGAAGATCATGTAATGAAGGGACCTGTTTTGTTTTGTTTGTTTGTTTTGTTGTCCTTGAGCTGGCCTTTCAAGCACTTAATCATAGCGAGGAGCATGTTTGGAGTGAGATTTTAAGATCACTAAGTTTTACACTTCAGTTATTCTCTCCTGCACATACAAGTTAGATTAGACAACACTGCTTATCTAAGTGTTTGTAAAGTATATAAATATATGCAAAAATAAATATATATAAAAGTTGATATTTTACTAAAAAAAAAAAAAAAAAAGATATTTATGATAGGATTTGTATGTCGTGTCCCGTTCTCAGTTTAACTGGTTAACAGCGGTCATCTTGAATGTACATACTTTTTTTTATTTTGTACAGTGGTTGTAAGATCTGACTCTGTATATGAATGTTTTAAACAATTTTAGACTGTGTTATTTCTTAAAAACAAAAAAAAACAACAATGATGTACTCACAAAAGAGCGAGGAGTTTGACCTCACTTCCTCACAAAGTAACCTCAACCGCTTAAATAAAGCAATGAAGACATTCCTGGTGAATCACGCCGAGACAGCTGCAGGATCCTCTCCCGACCACTTTTGCATGTTCTGTGTGTTTGTGTGTCTGTTGAGATGTCACAGCAATAACCGACGACATGTGAAGGGCTCTCAACTCTCCCTCCCCCTCTCTCCGCATCCTGTAGGTCTCATAACAACAAGCTGCAGTGTTCCTCAGCCTCTTAAAAAAACAAAAAAAACAAACAAAAATCACCGCACATTGATCAGACAGAATTCACTCGCCAAGAATGTGGCTTTTCTGAAGTGTAACTCGGTAACAGACTCGCCTGCGCAGCTCATCCTGCTCTGCTGGGGATCCACTCCTCTGCTTTCACAGATCTGCTCGGGGCAGAGCCGTCGCTCTCTGCCCATCAGACTTCCAGGGACCTACTTTGGACGTGGTCCGTATCGGCAAGACTGTACTGAGGAGTTTGAACAACTGAAGCATTTCAGAAAGAAAAGTTTACCTCGGAGAAAAGACTCTTTAGGAGCTCTCACATTTCCATGTTCTTTACTTTTGTTTCTTTTCTTTTTTTTTTTTACCTTAAGTCTCTTTTGTGTTTAAAAAAAAAAAAAAAAAAAAAAAATACCCTCAGGCCATCCTCGTGGTAATAATGTTCAATGAAGAAGAGGAAAAACGAACACTGACATACAATGGCTGACTTACTGAGCATAATGCATCAAGACTTTTTTTGTGTCTCAAGTTCAGATTTGTGGTGGAGCAGCTTTTTTTCTTCCTCCAGGTTCCAATCGTTTAGTCTGAGATGGCATGAGAGACAGTTGTACTAGTATTTGTACATTGGTAGATGGCTTGGTTAAACTTCTACAACCTACTGAAAGTACGGTAATAAGCTATTGTAAATTAAAGTGCTTTGCAGTGACTGAATGAGGATGGATCTGTATTTGAAGGTTCCTGCCCAGTTTCTTAAAAAAAAATAAAACCAATAAAAAAAAACAAAGTCAGATTTTGACTGGATTTTTTTTTCTTTTTGTATTACATCTGACAAAATATTGATGTATATGGAACTTAATAAAAAGCTAAAGATTTAATCTGTCCTGTTGTTTTTGAAATGGTTGAGCTAGCAACTTCTCCAAGTAGAAAAACAGCTGTCAAGGGTGAAAGTGTAGGCTGCACCATGTTCACTTTATTTTTAACAATTAACTATAATACTGAAGAACTACAGAAGATAATGAACTAAATTACACATTTTCACATTGAAAAAAAATCCCATGGCACACCACCAAGCAAAAAAATATTATAAAATGAAACTTTTTAGCCTAATAATGACGATATAGTCTCTACATTTATAGATACTCAGTGGGAAACATGTTTAGACGCACACAAAGCTGAGATCCTTGAGGGGAAATAGTTTTACGTTCCTTTGAAAGAACAGTCACTCCACAATGGAATTTAATTTTTTTAATTATTATTATTATTATTTTATGTTTGAGACAAGTTAAGTGAAATTGGATCATTTTTCGCGGCACACCAGTGCCACACAGTGCATGGAAATCGCTGATGTATCTGATGAGGTTTTAGGGAATGCATTCCCCCTCCCCCACCTCCACACACACACACACACACACACACACACACACACACACACACACACACACACACACACACACACACACACACCACTCCACTCCCGACCTCAAAACAACATGCACTGATAAAAAGAAATGCAGCAATAGGACTATTGGGGTTACGGCAACAGGCATATTTGCCAAAATGCAGTTATACTGTCCCTATTGCGGACACTTCAGTAGAACATATACGTTATTTTCCAGTTTCTTTAGCCATGTGTTTGAAGACAAAAGACTTTACTGATATCCACAGCAGGCAAATTTGCCTGTTAACACCAAAGAAAATTTGTTGCGGTAATCAAAGTATTAGTACAATGTCTATTTAAGATTCGCACTTGCTGTGTACCGTCATATTAAAAGACACATTGTTTTCGAGAGATGTTTCCTGTTAAATAAGTGATGTTTTCAGTGGCGGGCCATTCCATCCATATTATTCTGAATCTTTTGTGTACTTTTAAGTACAAATAGTGAAGAACTAATGAGAAAGAGTGCTACAAATATTGTACTGTCTTTCTTTGCGAGCTACCCACAGCTTTGTGTAAGAGGCGAGATTTTAAATCAGCTTTGTTAACAATTGTATTTGGCGACATAATTATGATTAAAATGTAAAACGGCGCGACTTGTTATCTGTTAAACTTCTTTTTGGAAAAACAATGAGTGTACTCGACAACTTTAAAAGAGTCCCATTTAAAAGTGAGACGCCGAGATGACGTAAGTCTCGCGATGTTTCCTTGAAATTACGGCATTTCCTGTCAGCGATGTGATTTTTTTGAACGGGCCAATGAGAAGTCGCGGCCGGATGCGCTCGCTTGAATGGGCCAATCAGGGCGCCTTTTTGGCAGAAATTTAAAGGTCTACAGCGCGTTGCCGACAGAGCAGAATCGCCTGGTGACGAGGTAAGAACCACGAACTCCAACTCTTTGCCATCTTTTATGTTGAAGTAGTTTAACTTTGGCATTTGAAAGCCAAAAAAACCCCTTGACGGCTATTTTATGAACTGTCAGTAAACTCCAGTAGACTTGTTTTTTAAGTGTCGACAATAAATGACGTTTAGGTGGCTAGCTTGACGTGCATATGGAGTTGCGATCACGAGGTTGTACCATCTCTGTTCTCTATTATATTTTGTTTTTTTGTTTGTTTTATACTAGGGATAATACCATAACACTTCTTTTGGGTGCTGCTGAACCTTGTCCCGACAACCGAAAATGTCCGAGAACGTTGTCCGTCTGAACCAGTTCAAAAACCACGGCAAGGACGCCAACGTGAGTTGACCACCACCACCAGCAGCAGCAGCAGAAGAAAAAGAAGAAGCCGAAAGCACAAAAAAAAAACCGTGTCGTTATCCGCTCTACTTGTTTGTAATTTGCCTCTGTCGTCTTCCGAAAAACCAGGAGCTTCGCCGTAGACGGGTGGAGACCAACGTTGAGCTGCGAAAGGCGAAGAAGGATGACCAGATCTTCAAGCGAAGGAACGTGTCGGCACTTCCTGATGAGGCCACTTCCCCGCTTCAAGAGCGAACCCAGAACTGCCAGGTAAGATTTTAGTTCATCTTTTATTTATTTAATCTAAATATATTTTTCACGCTGGCGACCAACCTTGTTTCGTCGAGAAAAGGTCTGTCTCAAACGGTTATGCACACTTTTTATTATGCTTTTGAAACGATCTATTCTAGCAGTTGGTTGGTTTGAAAGTTGTTGATTTTTTTTCATTGAGTTTTAATCCCCCACTTTTTTTCCCCTCCCTTCTTTCTTCTGCTAGGTCACTCGGCAGTGGACCATCGAAGAGATTCTCACGGGAGTGAACAGTGGCAATCTTGAGTTGCAGCTCCAAGCCACACAGGCTGCAAGGTATTAAAAAAAAAAAAAAGATTAAATAATTGTATACATCCACACACACCTTGGTGCACAATGGTCAGTTGCTGCAAACCATCACTCACTCGTTCTCGCCGTGTGTGCCGACTTGCAGGAAACTGCTGTCCCGGGACAAGAACCCCCCCATCGACCAGATGATCAGTGCGGGGCTCATCCCCCAGTTCGTGGCCTTCCTGGGCCTGGCCGACTGCCCTCCCATCCAGTTCGAGGCCTCCTGGGCTCTGACCAACATCGCCTCAGGCACGGCTGCTCAGACAGCCGCCGTGGTCGAGGGCGGGGCCATCCGAGCCTTCGTCAACCTGGTGTCGTCCCCGCACCAGCACATCTGCGAGCAGGCCGTGTGGGCCCTGGGGAACATTGCAGGTACCCCTTGAAAATCATAGTTTGGTGGGGGGAAACACCACCACCACCACAACCGTTTCTTTGGATTGCTATTAATTTCTAATTTTCTCTACTTGCTCTTTAGGTGATGGGTCAGACCTGAGAGACCTTGTCATCAAGCATAAAGCTGTGCCCCCCCTACTGAGGCTGCTGGCCGTCCCTGACCTGTCCGTACTGAATGTAAGATTAATTGATTTTTTTTGTATGTGAAACTTTTGTTCAACCTCTGCCATTAATCCTGACATTATGCTTCAAATGTTATATTTAATTCTCCACTAGGGGTCATGCTAACACACAAAGATGTTTTAAACCAGGGTTGTCAAACTCAAATTCACAGTGGGCCAACATTGAAAAAAATCTTACAAGCAAAGCTTAATACTATACAACAAAAAAATCTAATATTGCACACATGAAAATTTAATTTCAAAATAAAAGAATTCACCTATATAAATAAAATGTAAATAAAAATTGTATGCCTCTTTTTATTTTATTTGCAGCATGCTTCTGATTTTAATTTCAACAGTAACTTTTATCCACGGGCTAACATAAAAAAAAGACTAATAAACCAATTAAGTAATATCATTATCCTTCAATAAATGTCCTGTCCTTCTGGGATTTGTTGTACTAGCGGTTGCAGGCTGGCTCTAGCAATGACTTTGTATTGCCTCGTGGGCCAAATATAATTACACAGTGGGCAAAATTTGCCACCTATGCTTTAAACAAACCACTCCAACCCCTCTGTCTTCTTTGATGCTTGCAGACCGGCTACCTGAGAAATGTGACGTGGACGGTGTCGAACCTCTGTCGCAACAAGAACCCGTCTCCCCCTCTGGAGACGATCAAGGAGATCCTCCCGACTCTCATCCGCCTGCTGCACTGCGACGACCGGGAGGTGCTGGCCGACGCGTGTTGGGCCGTCTCGTACCTCACAGACGGCGCTAATGAGCGCATTGAGGTGGTGGTCCAAACTGGCCTGATCCCACGCCTGGTCAAGCTGCTGGGCTCTAATGAGCTGTCTGTGGTTGTAAGTGTCACATGTAGAGTTTTTTTTTTTTTTTTAAACCCTCTCCCACTTGTGGTCTAGGTAATTTAAAGGTCTTGCTGTCAGTTATCACAGTGTCTATGTCCACTTTGTGTAGTCTGCTCCACCGCATCGTCATTTACGGAGACTGCTTTTCCTCGCCGTTTTCCTAGACTCCTGCGCTGCGTGCCATCGGAAACATCGTGACCGGGACGGACGAGCAGACTCAGGCTGTCCTCGACGCTGAAGCCCTGAAGATGTTCATGCCGCTGCTGCGCCACAAAAAAGCCAACATCCAAAAGGAGGCCGCGTGGACCCTGTCCAACATCACGGCGGGGAGAGATTCCCAGATCCAGGAAGTCATTAATTCCGGCGTTATTCCCCACCTAATTGAGATGCTCTCACGGGTATGTCCCTCCCTTTTTTATATATATATATATATATATATATAAATATGCATCAAATTCATCTTGCTGTTCTGTTACCATCTGTTGCTCACTTGTCGCCACCTCTCCCTCCCTCTCAAGTGTGACTACAAAACTCAGAAAGAGGTGGTGTGGGCCCTCACCAACTTCACCAGTGGCGGCACGATCCAGCAGGTGATCTTCCTCGTTCAGTCCAATGTGCTCGAGCCTCTTCTCGGTCTGCTGTCTTCCAAGGATTCCAAAATTGTCCTGGTCATCTTGGACGCCATCACCAACATCTTCTTGGTGAGTGAGCGGAGGGGAGAAGAGCGGACAGGGGTGTCTGTGATGTTTCGCCGCACGTGAAGTCATTCTTCTCGCGGCCGCAACGCTGTTAAAATGCTGTCATCTTCTCAGGCCGGAGACAAAATTGGAGAGTCCGACAAACTGAGTCTCATGATTGAAGAATGCGGTGGGCTGGACAAGATTGAGGCCCTGCAGGCCCATGAGAATGAGATGGTCTACAAAGCTGCCCTCAACCTGGTAGAGAAATACTTCTCTGAAGAGGTACACTTCCTGAACAACTCGGATGTTCTTTTGAATCAACTCTGTGCACCTACGCAGCTGTTAACCTTTCACTGTGTTTTTGTCCTCTCAGGAAGAGGTGGTGGAGTGTGTGGCCCCAGAAGCTACCGATGACGGCTATGCATTCCAAGTTGGTGAAAACCAGAGCGCTTTTAATTTCTAGGTGTCTGTCTCTCTCATCTTACCTGTACTGTCACATCGCCACTCGTGTCTGCCTTGTCCATGTGCTGAAGAATGTTTGTTCTTTTCTATGTATGTACTGTACATACGGTTTTACATGTCTCAGAATGTGATTGTAAATAAAGTTTCTAAATCAGAGTTTGTCTTTTCTGCTCTTTTCAAACATGTATGATGTGTATTGGTGACGATACAATTACTCAAGTTTGAGTTGTAACGACGCTTGAGGACGTTCATTTATATTCAGTTCTTATATTTTACTTTAGTGGGTTGTGCTACTTTATTATTATGTCAGTCTATCTTGCAAATAAAAACACATTTAGCTTCTTTGTTAAAAAAAAAAATAGAGATGACTGCATCTACACTAATCCCAAGTGAAGGTATTCCTCTTTAATGTGTTTGGTAAACCCACACTAGAGATGTGACATTCAATCTAGAATGTTGAATGTTTCATATTTAACAGTTATAAATTTCATGTTTGTGTTAACATATGCATATATATGTGTATATATCCAAAGAAAAAACAAATGCCCAAAAAGTTATGGATGCAATCTACGCAATTTGGTGTTATTATTAATTTTTTTTTTATGACTAGAGGTTTCCAGATACTCACAATTTCAACTAAATCATGTTTGGTGTCAATACATTCTTTAAAATCCTGAGTTTAACCAGACACAATTTCACAATATTATTGGCATGTCAGAACAAAATAAACGTTATTATTATTATTTTTAACTTAATTATATTGCTACATACGTCATAAGGGGGAAAAGGGAGGCGGGGGGTTACCTGTCCAGAGTCAAAACAAAACAGGTAACAGTTTCAAAGTAAACATTAAAAAAAACTAAAAAAAAAACTGGTACAGCATCTTACCACCCATTCGAGGACACACTGTGTGTGAATTACAGCGATGTGCCACATGTCAGAAAAATGTCTCACTCCCCCCCAAGAGTGTGCTGTCGTCACTGGTCAGCAGCTCCAACCAGCAGCCTGCTCAAGTGGGATCTGCGCCGGGTGGCTCAACAGTTGAACCCTCGCCGAGCCGAGCCGAGAGGAGAGGAGAGGAGCGGAGAGGACTCAGAGTCAGAGCGGGGCTCCTCCGAAGATGTGACCGTAAACACCGCGCTGCAACGCCGCCGCTCCACAGCGCCCTCATTCCAGCTTCTCGCCGGAAAGTAGACCTCGCCAGTCAATGCACTTTGCAGCATCGCTCCGTTCGCGATATTCTTTATTTTTATTTTCTTCTTTTTTAATATACACATTTTTTCCGCTTTTGTGAGCGACCGCTATGGCAGTTCAGTTCACATCCGGGCCACAATGCCTTGAGTCCATTATTGCCTGAAACTGGCGGAACGGCTGATTAATCTTTTAGTTTCCCCCCACCCCCCGCACGGTTAGCAACATTTTTTCATTTTTACAACGTGCGGGGAAAGCAGGCACCAAGAGGAGATGTCCAACCAAGGAGTTCGGAGGAATGGCCCTGTGAAGCTGCGGTTAACAGGTTAGCTAGCAATGCTTTTAAATCCCCACGTACGTTCCCCATTTACACTGAGCTGGGATGGCTCGGTGTATTTGCTGGATGGTTACAGTTCCCATGGGCCACAGAGTTGGCTCTGCGCCGGTTCATTGACTCGTGGTTTCTACTGAGTGTATATTTTATTTTTAAATTCCAAGTTATTGTATGTTTGATCCGGGTTCCCGACTATTTTTAAACTGATGGGACGAACGTGCAAATATTAAAGAAAATGCATAGCATTGTTCCTGGAAGTAGTCTCAACCTTGTGATTGTCGCCAGTAGCCACCACCAGACATAACACAAGTCCCGGCGTAGGCTACCATGGCTGTGTGAGAGTCTACTAGCGAGACATTTGTTACTTGTTTTACCGCAATCTTTTTCTAAGTTTGTCTGAAACGTATGCCGTGTTTCTCAGAACGCAGTGCAGTGCATGAGTGCTGTACATCTATTACAGTTTTCTACTGACAGAGGCGCTCTTAAAGTTGGCTAGCTGCCGTTAGCTTAGCTTCAAATAGCTTGCCAGTTAGCTGTAATTAATCAACCGTGAGAGGGTGGAGGGGGGGGCGTCTGGACGAGACTCGGTTCAGTCTGTCAGGCTGCTCCTCGGGTCACTAGTGCGCGACTGTCACAGGACGTGAGCCCGGCACTTCCCGCAGCCGGGGAGGGCGCCTGCCCAACTCAGTCGGGCAAACCATCTCTCAGTTTACGTTCAGTCTTGATGAAATTGGGATGATCGTACATTCGTAGCAGGCTCTCCACAGTCAGGGCAGTTTGTTAGTGTTGTGACGTCCCTCCCCCACGACCCCAGCTGTTTGTTTGCGCCTTTTGAACGCACACAGCAAAAGGGTTTACAAGGGAGCGCAGTGTTTTGACTGGGAGAAGTGGCCGACAGCTGCCCTGTTCTTCATGCACGGCCAACATCTGACCTGAATCACATTCCACAGCGCTCTTCTCTATGATGGGGAGGCCAAATTAAATATTTAATCTGGTGCACTCTCTGTTAGAAATAGCTGGAGGCAATGGTGGGGGAGGGGGGTGTCAAAATGGGCTGAGGACGGGGCAGCAGGACTTTTGCAAATTACATGCTCGACATGCTCCGCATGCACATGTGCTGGGGTCAAGCTTCACACATGTAGCCAGTGTCAGCGACATCCACATGAATAATTTTTTATATACACGTCAGAAGTAGTGCAGGTGAGTGGAGAGGAGCAGCAGCCCCAGAGGTTTGGCTGACTGGTCTCATAAGAGGCATTTTGTACGTCTAATCTTAAATCATCGGTCTCTGTCGGCTGTTGTGTTCCTTCCAATCGTGCACAAACGCCGGAGATCAAAGTTTGTGCACTGTTTACGCAGTCCATTTGATTGTGTTGATTTGTCCAGCTGTGTCAGGATGCTGTCCAGAGGTAGGAGAGACAGAGAAGGAAGATGCTTAGCAGAACTTAAAAGTTCTTTTAACAACAACAACAACAACAACAACGATAATTGGTATCTGATAGCGCTAAACAGGTGTGTTCCCTCCTGGCCTTTATCATGCATCCCCACATGTGGCATTTTTTTTGTTAGTCATTTCACATAGTCAACATTAGTACGTAGGTGATCGTAAATAGGAGAACACGTGTGCATATTTGGGTTTAGCCCATCTTTTTTATTCGTAAGCGTAAACTATTCATGCTATACTGCTATTTAGTGAAAGGATTTCATCTACATCGGTAGCGCAAACTATAGTGTGTGCAGTCACAAGAAAATTGAGGAAGCGTTGTTGTCCTCCGCTTCCACAGAACCCCGTCTTGCACGGTGGAGAACGTGCTGCCACCCACACGGAAGATGCTCGCTGACGAAGGCGTCCCAGGACAGCTTTTCAGTTTGCACCGCTTTCAGAATGCGGCCACGTGGCACCGTCAAACTTCCCAATGTGGTGGAAGCGAACCAGTGTCAAACGCATCCTCGGCGCGGCCGGTAGTGTTTTCGTAGCTTCGCTGATGGCTGTCCGCTTGTGATATGGGAAGCGGGACAGATTTTGAAACCAGACAAAAAACACAAAAACAAAAGCAGGGCCTCAGATAGTTATTTCAGGCTGGGAGGTTGTGAATGATGAGTATCTGCTTTTAAAACAGGCCTGCAGCCCTGTCTGCGCTTTTAGGTGTCTCTTTGGGCCCCCACCCCCCCCACTGCACCCCCCGTCCATTTGAACCAGATGTTACAGATGTTTGCCAGCTATTAAACTGGGAAAATATGGCAAAGCAAGCTGCTAAAACTAACACTTGGGTGAGAATTGGCCCTTAACTCAGAACAAGTTTCCATTATAGCGTGCAGCTGACCTTCTCTCAAATTATTATTTTATGTTAATGCAGCTAATGGCACAGTGTGCACCATGTGTACAGGCATGAGACATTGAGGTAAGAAACCGCACTTTGCTGTAGACGGTCATATTTAAATTCATTCATACTGACGGGTAGCGCTCAAATGCAACCATGCGTTTCATGTCACAAAAAAACTTCTATTAAATCATTTAGAAAATTGTCACGAAGGACTAAGTTGAAGTCAGCAGATGTCTCGTTTGGCTATTTCACGAAAGTGCGCAGAAAGATATGCGACATCCAACCACTAACTGGCACTTTACTAAATTCTGCAAACTACCCGGAATTTGTAATGGTTCTTCCTATGGCCGCCTCAACCAGAATTTTTCACATGTGACTCGTTACACACATGTTTTGCTCATCTGAATTCTTTGGCCCGGCACTGAATTGTGAAGAGATCCGTCTCAGTGGGATTCCCTAGAATTCTCCATTCACATTCCCACCTCTCCCTGAGTCATCCCTGTTCTTTCCGACGTCTCTGGCCCCCCTCTCCGACGAGACCACTGCGCATTTAACTCCCGCCCCTGGTAACCAGGCGTCCTCCTCGCTCGTCGGAGCTCTTGCAAGCAGCTGTGCGTTGCAACTCTCTGCCTTTAGATGTCGGTGCAAAAGGCCAGTGAATTTATTTTACGACAAAATAGACGCAAATCTCCGCTGCTCCGTTATGTCATTTGAATTGACACTGTGCCACTTGCGAGCCAGAAATGTCAAAATTTGAGAGCTTTATTTGTCACGTGTTCGTTCATAGGATGTGCGGTGAAAAGTGGCAATGCTTCCCAGAGATAAGTGCAAATACCAAAAAAAACAATATTTTCAGCCAAGAAAGCAGGAACAATCTCACGTAAAAATATGTAGAAACAACTTTTTCTTTTCACACGTATAAATGGAAAAGAAGCAAACCAATTTTTTTTTTTTTTTTAAATAATCCAAACGAAGCAGAATTTCACAGTAGCCCAGGCAGCGCATGGCAGCGGTGAAAGGTCTCAGGGTTCCTCATAGTAAAACATTTACCCATTTAAGTGTGCTGTTCATGGAAGTGCGCGTGACGCAAGCTGGACCTTTGAGCCTCACAATCGGAGAAAAATAAAATGTCACCGCCGGGCACAGGTGCGGCTGTGGCCACGCAGGACCTCTCGATCGCAACTGCTTCTCTGCGTTTTGTGCGAGCGCCGGCTGTCAAAAAAAACAAAACACTTATATGGAGGTCGTCTCTGTAGAAGTAGTTAAAGTACTTCATGTGAATAATGCTCATCATTTTTAAAACACCCCTCCCCCCCACCTGTCCGTTGATTGACTAGCATCGTTTTTAAATCCTTCCATCAGTTCATTGATCTGCGCAGTGTGGTTTTCCTGTTTGGCTCAGCTGCTCTTCAACGAGGACAAAACCAGCCCAGAGGAGAACACATATAGTAGTAGTAGTAGTAGTAGTAGTAGTAGTAGTAGTGGTAGTTGAAGTAGTCGCCTCTGACAGGTGGAGGTCCACTCGGCCCAGACGCACCCCTTCCAGGTGCAGCTTTTGACCTGTCGAGATAATGTGCCAACGCTTCATAGAGCTTAGATCGCCAAGTGATGTGCGTGATTTGTGTCGATGGGCTCTTTGCACATCTCTTGTGCATCAGAGAGCGTTATTCTTGTAATATGAGTCGATTTTTTTTCCTCAGTTTACCAAGAGAGGACATTGTCATCCACCACATTATCTGTTGTGTTTTTTTTTTGCAAATGAACACTGGATACCCACCTATAGTCTTTTGGAAATTGTGTTGCAGCATACACAGTCAGAATAATGAAACCCAAAGATTAATTCATTACTTCCTTTATGTACAGAAAACATACATATAAAACCATAATACATGCAATAAAACATAGCTAATAAAACCTTAACAAAAAAAGACATGCCACACAACACTCATACCACATTCTGCTGTAATTGCACTATTCTCCATTGTCGCACAATCCAAGTACCTTTGACTGCATCCGGTTTATTGTCTATTAAGTGCAAATATGGCTCTGGCGAAAAAAAAACAGCTTTTCATTCTGTTTGTCTTTGCTGCTGTTGTTGTCCTGAAACGTCAGCAGTTTGAAACGGGAGGGACCTGGGTGCCGCACTCCTCCTAAATTTTTGCAGGAGTGAAGCCTGCCTCCAGTCTTCTTATGATTGTGTTTTGGGGAGGAGGGCAGGTGGGGGTCCGTGATTATTTTTCATTTCCCAGTGCCGGCGAACCCGGGTGAGATCGCTCTCGGCGAGTTGTGCGGTCGGCGTCATTAGCTTTGGCGAATAGCCACATGTGCTGGGGTCACTTCGCTCCCCTCAGAAGCTGGGACAAGGGTGGTCATGGTGGTTGGGGTTGGAGGGGCAGGGGGGGCAGGTGGTCGGCGGCCAGCTGTCCGCACCAGGAGGGAAACCCGAGAGCGAATTCTTTGACGTGCCGTCTCGTCCGTTCGAAAAACCTGGACGAACGGCGGTCCGATGCCAGTAACTCGTGGGGGTGGGGGGGGCAATTTTCAAAAAGGAGTTTGCGTGTGGGAAGGTGGGATCTCTCTCTCTCTCTCTCTCTCTCTCTCTCTCTCGGCTGGACCGCCAGACCAACAACAGCAGCTGACTGGAGGTCAGATGTGTCGGGCGCTCGGGGGGGCGATAACGCCCGAGCGCCCTTCGAGGAGACCTGGGTGGGTGGTGGTGGTGGTGGAGGGGCAGAAGAGGCGAGATGTTTATATTCGCACCGGATCGCATTACAAACGAGCAAATACACCGTGACATTCCTGCGCAGAGAGAGAGAAAAAAAAAAAAAAGAGGCCAACTTCGCGTGCGCGGTGGAGCAAATGGCTCTTCTGATGCGTTTCCCCGGTGCCTGTCTGCCGTCTACAATCCAAATACAGAGGGGTCCGGGGGATTAACCCATGAGACCCCCTGAAAGCCTCAAAGCATTTTAGGGGGTGTCTAATTTTTTTCAAAAAGCTAAATATGTACAGTATATATATAAAATTCTTTAAGATCACCTTGTCTAATATTCAATTTTTAAAAATATCGCTCACCAAGCAGAGTTTGTGTTGTTATGTATAGGCTGTCAATGCTTCCATCCATGAAATATTGTAAGGTTATTATAGGCCTCTTGCATGCTAAGGACAGTTAGATTGGTGTTGAGTAACAATCAAGAGAGTCGCCACTGAACTGAACTGAATCCCGACGGTCACGTTGGGGATGTTCAATGATGAAGCCCTAATATTTATTTATAGTAATTACTTTCACAGACCTCATATTATAGACCAAAGCACCTCGTGTGCTGATTTGCCGTGCAGCTTAAGGCTGACAAACAGCCGCTGTGGCTTTGCACAGTTGTTTCCCACCACTGAGCAAACTCGGATAAATTAAGAAATGCCGCCCAGGCTTGTGACGGTCACATGAAGAATTCTTGCAATATAGCAACACCAAAAACATTTTATTTTTTAAATCAGAATTTCCTCCAGGTCAAGTCTGTTGTATTCCAGTCCTTTTTTTTGCTACATTGTTGGCACAAATGTTACTTTTTGCTTTGTTTTGATCCACCTAACAAAATGGAACCATTCTTCTTTGGCATGGAGCTAATTTTCACTCCAATGGAAACAAAAGTTTGTGATTGTCTTTAGTTCACGTCTCTATAATGTGAAAGTCACTCAACTGCGACTTTAGATATTGACACACGTACTCCAAAGGATCATTGGCTCCCTACTTTCTTGAGTATTGAAATTTGGCCACCAAAAGTTGATTAATTTTTCGATACTCATTGGGATCGGAGTATCGAACCACGCTGAGCCCTACGCACACGTCATCTGAGTTTAACATGACTTTCAGTCTAGAGCGCAGTTCAAGTTTGTTTATACCAGGAGTGGGCAAACTTTTTGACTGGTGGGGCCACAACGGGCTCTAAAATTTGCCAGAGGGGCCGGAGCAGGAGCAGATGGATGGAGTGTTTTGGTGACACACCTCATAGGAGGAAAAATATAGTTTGTTGTTTCGTAGTTTGCCCATGCCTGGCCTAGAACCACCACCAGAACCACCACAGGGACCACCCTAGAACCACCTAGAACTACCCATAACAACCTCTAACCACCACCACAAAACCACCTAGAACCACCTAAAACTTCCCATAACCACCTAGAACCACTCCTGGACCGTCTAGACCAGGGGTGGGGAAACGTTTTGACTGGTGGGGCTACACGGGGCTCTAAAATTGGCCAGAGGGGCCAGAACAGGAGCAGATGGATGGAGTGTTTTGGTGACCCACCTCGTAGGAGGAAAAATATACCATGGGTTATGGAGCAAACATGTGCCTTAATGTCAGTTGAAAATGAACCAAAGCAAAGTTCCAACAAAATGTCTTTGAAGCACCACGGTATTTAGCTCTTAACTGAAATGATTCTTAAAACACTGAAGAAATGGATGAAATGCAGCTATTTTATCACTCATTCTCACTCACTATTAATATCATTTCTTCAAATTTGGCAGGCCAGATTAAAAAGCTTTACGGGCCGTGTATTGCCCCCAGGCCATAGTTTGCCCACCCCTGACTGATACAGAACCGAACACCTTTGATCCCATCAACGGAAACCTAATTCATCACATTAGCGTGACCTGTTAGCCGGCCAGTGCTTAATAATATATGATTACGACATGATTACTCTTGGGGGGTGTCGCGCACTTGTCGGGGAACCACTCGCTGGAAGGGATATGGGGGATGGAGGGAGTGTGGAAGGGGTGGAACAAGGCTGAGAGGCAGTGATGTAACAATTCTTTCCCCCCGGATCGCGATGGTGAAGTCATTCTGAGCAAACCCCCCAAAACTCCCCGGGACTCGTGTGAGAAAAACGACGTGAGCGCCGTCTGGCAACCCCCGGAGGCGGTGCGTCTGGTGGTCCTCCACCGCCGCTACGCGGGTTGGCCTTCGCCCATCGTGCACCCCCCCACACACACACACACACGATTACATCAGACCATTACGGAGCCGCGGAAGCCGAACTCGGCCAACGGCGGTGCAAAGCTTGCGGGAGCTCCCGACTCCTGATTGGCCGTTGGCTCCGGCCCTCCGCCGCGTGTGTGGAAGACTCTCCTCAAGGCACATGGTGTCTGGCGGAGGAGTGGAAAGACGGGGTGATGTACTGAGCAGAGGAAACTGTTTTTGGGTTTCTATTTTTTTATTTTTTTCAGTGGAATGCCGCTAAATATTGCCATTGTGGCGTGGTTTCCCCCCACCGTGCGGATCCAAAAATAGTTGGGGTGGACTCTTGTATTATGCAATTACAGCAGACTGTGCTGCGCTGCGCTGTGCTATGTTGTGCCGTAGGGGGGAAAAAAGGTGACGTGAGACGGATAAAATGTTCTCACAGTTTGGATTTTGCCAGGCTCTTTCCTCACAGCCTCACACACACACACACACACACACACACACACACACACTGCTGTGTTGTGAGCCCGTACATCCCAACAGCTTCCCCTGCAAAAGGCCAGACCAGCTCTGGCCTTTTCTCCTGTCGCTGGATCCATCGCTTCAAGCAAACCAGTTAACAACTGCTTTAGTTACTTAGTGCGTTTTTTTCCCCCCCTTTAGTCAAGCAGCATTAATGGTGCAGTGATTGTTGCTGTGTCGACTTTTTACATTCAAACATTTTTCAGTTTTGGCTTTTCAACGGTGTGCATATTATCTACTCAAGATTCAAGTTTCGGGAACTTTATTTGTCGCTTGCTCAATGGATGTTCAGTGAAATGTAAAAGTAAGCATTGCTTACTAGAGACCGTGCAACCAGCAAAAACAACATTCACATTATATAGAAAGAGCAGCTGGAACAATCCAGGATACTACTGGCTTTGTCACTCTTTTTAACCCCAAATCTTTATCTTAATTATTAATTAATTAATTGATTGATTCTTTATTTTAATGATTCTTTTATTCTCGATGCACTTTTTATGAAGAGTGTAAAATGTCAAAATGTAAATTGTTGACTTCTTAAAACTCCAGTCCAATACTAAATGTACACTTGTGTGTACTTAGCCTTAAATATTAAATAACAAAACAAAACTGCAGAGTACTTTTTTTCATTCAGGCAACTACTTATTGGCATTGGCATGAATATTTTGTGAAGCCCGGCCGTCCTCTTGTTGGACTTGAAATCCTTCAACCGCAGTTGCCAGGTTGGTGAAATCAAGGCACCAGAAAGACGGCAGCCATGTTCATGTTCATTTTCCAGGTTGCCACTCTGTTGACTTGCTCATTCCAAACTTGGAACAGTGCCAACCTTAGTTACGATACCAGTGCGATACTTTTTTTTTTAAATACGAGATATTTTTAAACAAATTTAAGCTACAAAAAATACAGTGCCATTACAGCACAAATGTTTTACGTACTTGTTATTTTTTTCCATTTTGGTGGTGATTCAATTCAGTATTTCCTCCAAATCAATTTTGTTATATTCCCATCCTTCGCGGCTACATCCTGCACACTAACGTTGCATTTTGTGTTATTTTGATCCACCTTCATGAAGTGGAGCCGCACTTCAGACTTCTTTCAGTTTCTTTGACATTCATTTTCACTAAACAACAGTTTGCGAGTGTTTTTGGCTCAAATCTCGAATCTAAAAGCCACTTTAGGTCTTTAAGATTATGAATGATTACCAGCTCGCTGAGGCTAATATTTACTTTTTTGGATATACGAATTTGAAACAATTTCGTTTCAAATTAGTATTCTGACGTCTCCTGTCTGCGTCCTCTCGTTCCATCTTCACTCTGTGATCCTGGTGATGGTGATTAGGTGGAACAGATGCACACAGGTCAGGCGAACTGTGGCCCGGCTTTTTAATCCGGCTCGCTGAACTTGAAGAAATGACATTAATAGTCAAAAAGTTCCTCCATTTTTCAGTGTTTTAAGAGTCATTTCGATAAAGGGCTAACTACCGTGGGGCTTCAAAAACACAGAATTTTGTTGTAACTGTGCTTTGGTTCAATTGAATTGTTTTCTACACATCCCAGGATGTATGTTTTTCCTCCTATGAGGTGGCTCACCAAAACACTCCATCCATCTGCTGCTGCTCCGGCCCCTGTGTCACATTTTAGAACCCCTTGTAGCCCCACCGGTCAAAAAGTTTGCCCACCTCTGACGTGGATGATGTCCTCTTGTGACTGACAGAAGTTCATGGAACATACATTTGTGTGTGTGTGTGTGTGTGTGTGAGGGCTTCTTGATGGAGCTGCTCCGCTGCCAGTTGCCTTCGTCCAATGTTCACTGCACTGTTCTTTCCCCTCGTCTCACACTCTCGGCACGTGTCAGAAGGAGATGGAGCGTGTTATTGAATTCCTTTCTTTCTTTTCCCCCCCTCCTCCTGTCTGTTTTCCTCTCACGGTACAAAATGTTACACACAAAGCCTTTTTCCTCTCCTCTCCCAATGTTCTGGATCTTGGAAATTTCAGTCCTGTTTGCAGGTAGTCGAAGATTTTCCTGGCAGCCCGTTGTTCCATGATCGCTGCGCTGTGACTCCCAATTTCTGTTTTTATGCGACCAGAGAGTCTGATCAGATTTGCATATTACATAAGTGGGTATTCTTAACCAAAAAAAAAAAAAAAAATCCGCCAAGGCTGGGATTTTTTCCCAGTGTCTACAAGTCATTCTGACTTGAAACCACATTTCCACATTTAGAGCGAACACGGTGAGGAGTTGGACCGAGTTCCTCTGAAATGCTCCCATGTTTCCGCTCCTCCTCGCTGTGCCTGAATGCTGTGAAGGACTGAAGCTAAGAGGTGCAGCCAGGCCTTTGAAAATAACCCACTTTGTCATGTATAGGCAAGTCCTGGATGTAGCATTACAGTGTAAATGAGTTGTTAATTTGTCCCTGAGCGGGACCCCCTGATGATCCCCATAAGGTGAATTTCTCCTTGTCTGTCATTAGTCTTAAAATTTTACCTGCACTACGCCACAAGTTGATTCTTCTTCAAAACAGAAATCTAAAATAGTTGATGAGTAAATGTCATAGCCAATTACTTAAGTAAAAAGTAAAACATCTCTTTTTGCAATTCATGAAACAATACATTTGTTGATAAGCCGATACGATCCAGTTTTATATGTAACGACACAACAACGTGGTTCAAATGGCTCCTCTTCAAACATGCTTGATATTTTTAAACACAAAAATAACAAGCATATTATTTCCAATCTAAGGAGTAGAAAGTACAGATATTTGTGTAGTAAAAGTAAGAAGTTGTCAGTAAAAAAAATAAATAAATACTCAAGCTAAGTGCAGATACCCGAAAAATTTACAGTGACAAAGTATTTGTACTTTGTGACTCCCCACCTCTGCCAAGCATCCTATTGGCTATCCGGTAACAATAAGATGCCATGGAAATGATTCATTAGAGGGTAGAAGGGCAGCCTTGCCAGTCGGGGCTCAACCTCCTCTGCCTTTGGCTTTGGGTCACTGAGAAGGAGGAGGAGGAGAAAAAAGGAAAAGAAAGGAAGGAGCAGCAGCCGTGTTGATAGAAGAACAATGCGCACGAGTGGCCGGGTTTGCAAGCGAAGGGTCAGAGCGGTGCAGACAGGCGTAGGAAGTCTCGTGGCCTGGAAAACGGGACACCCCCCGCCCCCTTGAAGATTTCAGCCTCAGACAGTCTGGCAGGTCTGGGCTCAGTTGAGGAACCAGTGGAGGAACCAGGTGGACAGGAAGCGAGGTTCAACTGCAGGGTCGCGCTCCGAGCAAGGCCGGGATGGGTCGTGTTTTGGTTAACATGCGGGCCGTGCTGGGGAGGAGGGGAGGGTGATGTTTTGAACCCCTCTCCCCTCCCCTGTCCTCCCCTCCTCCATCCTTTTCCTTCTCATTAGACTGTCTGTCCAGACAGTTTAGACCGGGGGACAGAGATGATGACGGTGGATTATTACTAGGTGGTTGTCTCTTCTCCCGCCTCCTCCAGTGGTCCCCTCCCCCCCCACCACCGCCACCACCCATGAATTCACTCTTCCGATGCCGATACCAGTATACCGGGGTCGAGTACTC
>CM020515.1:2767488-2774988 GCA_009823395.1 Thamnaconus septentrionalis | reverse complement strand
CAGGTAAGGGAGGTCCTGGTAGTGGAAGTCCTGGTAGTGGAGGTCCAGGTGGGTGAGGTCCTGTTATGAGCACCACTCTCAACCACATGATTTATGAACTTTGAATATTGGAGAAGAAAATGGACAACGTGTCCGAGTTTTGGTGCGAAGGCCACCGTAGTTTACTGGCAAGCTCAGGAGGGGGAGGGTGAGAGCTACAATCTAAAATGTAACCGCTTGATGTCGCTGCTTCTTCTCAAAATCTTGAAATATTACACACTGGACCTTCAAGTATGAGTGGTATGACAGCACTGGTAGTCCAGCGGCAGGAGAACAAAAATCAAAAAAAAAATCAAAGGCCGACGTCCCTTTTTAAGACCCCGCTAGTCCATTTCAGCGTTGCACTTCTGTTTTTGCATGTGCAAACCATCTGTGGGATCTGTTCATGGCTGCAGAACCTTTAGCACGCGGGTGTGCATGACATCTTATTAAAGAGATACATCGATTGTGCGGTTGCATGTGTTGCGTCTAGTTTCCACTGCACATCCATCAGTGGCATCGATTCCTAATTAGCCTCACCGCTAACAATAGCTCGCCCCTGTGGGAGCAATACCAGTGAGTTTGCCTCTGTTTTCATTTGTGACTCGACTATTTGTGTGTTCCTCCGTGGCCCCCCCCTTTTTTTTTTTTTGTTCCTTTTAGCGTTGGAATCCTGCTGATTGGCTTGCTGAGATTTACCGTGGCACTCGGGAACCGTCTGTAGGATTTTGTTCGTTCTAATGTAGCTGTTCTTTCGTCGTCACGGATTTTCATTTTTATTCAGTTCGGCCGTCTCAAAATGCAGTTCTCGTGTCACCGCTCTCGCTGTGGGCTCAGTCATTCCCCCCGCACTGTGACTCTTTTTCGGTGTAAACGCGGTGTTGCGGCGTCTTTCTCCAGTCTGAACTGCAACTCCAGCTCTCGCATCTTGCGTGTGGCATCTCGGCCCAAGCCGCCGGACTGCAGCGCCACCGCGTTGCCTCGTTTCACCTCTCGCTCCTGTCGTAAAGGCCTCGGAGCGTCTCCGCCGCCTCACTCTTTGCACATGTATTCCACAGTGCCTGTTAATAATTAAAGGGATCGCTGCTGGAATGGCTGGCTAGCCGTCTCGTTCTGTGCGAGCGTGTATGTGTGTGACTGTGCACATGCTATTTTGTTTTGAGTGGGGTTTTTTTCTCTCTCTCTCTCTCTAATCATGACGAGCGCAGCCTGCAGTGATGCGTACCAGATGTTTTGCGGAGCGAGGTGCGTTTTATTAGAACATCACGCATTCCCGGGGATGTTTTGCGGAAAGAGATTCTTCCTCATCAGTCGGGCCACGATTTACAAGTCTACCAAACACCTCGCCACCAAACTCCCACGTTAAAGACGCTATGCATCCAGTAGACTCCTCAGCTGCTCCTCACTCTGTGTCTGAGACATATTTTTAATGGCAACTTGACAACACAGCATATCATCTAAACCTAGAGAGAAGCGGCTGAAGGTTTGAAGTCACCGTGCGTGATGATTCTTCAAAGGCTGGTTCAGAATTTTGGACATAGGACCTCATTTCCAAGTTAGTCAGCAGAGACATTTTTAAACAAACTTCTTCCAGTCCTCGAGCGCTAGCTAGCTAGGTTTCTGCTCGCCTGCTAGTCAAAACAATTTTACCCCCTCCACGGTACACCAGAGAGAAATAAACGATTACGATCGTAACGCCGGACTATAGATGTAAATGTCTGTTGGTAGAATAATGGTGGAAATAAATCTGCCTTTGCATCGTGTTGCATTTTGAGGGACTAGTGGCTGAAACTTCCTGTAGTAGCAGCAGCAGCAGCAGCAGCAGCAGCAGATTGATGTTATCTTGACTACCGGCTCTTTCATTTTACCTGCTGCTGTCGTTGCTACAGCGGCGCATCGTGTTACACCGCTAGCCAGAGCAAAGTAAGCCAGCTGGAGTAACTAAACACTCATTTGTCTGTCAATATAATGTAGAAAACTTGTAAATAGCGCATCTGTCCAGAAGAGTTAAACATCGTGTTTGTTTTTTTCCTTTCTTACACTATAAGTATTTTATTATTCCTTTATTTCATTTTAATTAATCGAAGTTTTCTTTCTCTTTGCACTATGTTGTTGCTGTAATGATGTAAATTTCCCCAGCGTGGGATAAATACAGGCATTCTTTTCTATCCTGAGATTCTGCCGTTTCATTTACCAGTGCGATAATAACTTTAATTAATGGCAAATCAAGAGTATCTGCCCAGTAACGCGACCAAAGTGTTGCTGGGCTGGGCTGTGGTGTGCAACATGAGAATTTTACATTTTCCTCTTCCTCGTGTCTCCTGTAAACCAGCTGTTTTAACATCGTAATGATGCTCTGTGGTCGGGAGCGACGCTCACGCTAGCTTGTCGACTTTGCACTCTGAAAAAGAAAACGGCACTTAAAGATGATTATCGGGGCAACTGTTTTCCTAGCTGCCAGATGAGATTTGCTTTCAAGTGGCTGCTGTTGCAGGTCTTCGCCGCTCCGTGTTGGCTCACATCAAGAACTTCCAGCGTCAGCTTTGCACGTCAAATGTGAAAACACTTTTAGCACCAGCACTGAGCAGTCGACCCCTCGTGTTTTCTTCATGCCAGTGATTTTCTCCTGCATATCATTTTCTCCTTTGCTGTTCAAACCTTGCCCTAAGTGCATTTAAGATGTATTAAGTTTGTGTAATTTTCTTTGCGTCTTGTTAGCGTTGCGCTCAAAAGTGCATGTTTGCTCGTTTAAATTCTTCACGTTGCCGTGTGAAATCCTTTCACGTTACTGTTCAGGCGAAACAAAAGTGTAATTTTTTTGTGTTTTCTTTCTCTTTTTCAGTCCTCTGTGCGAAAAACCTGGTGAAGAAAGACTTCTTCCGTAAGTATCTTGTTTCTTCAAGCTCTTTGTGGGGTGAGGGGCGGGGGAATTTCAGTTCATTTCAGTTCAGTGGCTGCACCAAGTGCGTCCAGCTGTCCCTAGCTACACATTAGCATCCACTTTCCAACAAGGCTCAAGCCTGTTTGGCACTGGGATGTGATTACAGGCTGATGTGTATGTGTGTGTGTGTGCTACAGGCAGCATGACACGGACGCTTTATTCTTATTTTAATTTTTTTGGGGGGCCAACCTTTCGCCGGGTTCCTTCAGTGTAGCGGGAAGGAAGCGATGCTAAGTCACGTGCTGGGGGTGTTTGGGTGTGTTTGGCTCGGGCTGTCATGGTGAATGAGCACGTTAAGGTCGTCTGCTCGCTCAGGTGCTTTGTGTGGCGCCCATTCCTGCCATTCCAACGCCCAGGAGCTGAGCAAACACTCACTCAGAGTGTGTGTGTGTGTGTGTGTGTGTGTGTGTGTGTGTGTGTGTGTGTGTGTGTGTGTGTGTGTGTGTGTGTGTAGGAGGTTCGGTCACTTTTTGAACTAATCCATTATGTACCCGTCAATAAATATCCTCATCAGCTGTGGCGTATTCCACAGTTTTCAGCAATATAAAAAAATAATCCTCACAGGTTTTGAAATAAGTCAAAGCTTAATATTGATATAATACCGCATTGAAAATATGATATATAATACTAGATAAATTGCTTGACATGCAGACTTTTTTTGCTGGATCAGTCTCTGTGATAACGCTGCCTGGCATCCAGCACGTGACTTCGTCAAAAGGCGAACAGTTACGAACATTTATTTTTTTCGTCAAGACTGATAATTAAATAAGAGCAACAACAACAACAAAAAAAACAAAGCCCACAGTTTGAAGTGCTCCCTTTTCCCAAGTAATAACCTTCATTCAAGCGATGAAACGTTTATCTAATTGCGACTCTGGATCTTGAGTTACATTAGCTGGGTTTCTATCACCCTTAGAAATGTGCAAAATCGTAATGGCGCTTCCAAAAAAACAATTGTTAATAGAAGCACTAAATGTCTGAAATATTGCTGATACAGAGTCTTCTTCTTCTTCTTCTTCTTCTTCTTCTTCTTCTTCTTCTTCTTCTTCAACTTCTTCTACTTCTTGTATTGCTGGAGTTTTTGCCATTGCAGTTGACTGCTGCTGCTGTACCTGTGCGTTCATGCGTGTGACAAATGAATCTTGAATCTTGAATCTTGCGTTTGTGTGCAGGCCTCCCCGATCCCTTTGCCAAGGTGGTGGTGGACGGTTCGGGCCAATGCCACTCGACAGACACTGTGAGAAACACACTTGATCCCAAGTGGAACCAACACTATGACCTGTAAGTCCCAGACGGCTCCACACCTCTTCGCACCCAGTTGTCCATAGGCTTTGTCATTTATTTATATATTTTTTTGTCATGAAAAAAAATGTAATAAATGAAAAAATGTTGAATTTGAATCAGCCTCCGAGCTTCTGGAATTAGAATATACAAATTTTGGAAAAAAAATATTGTGCATAATGTTATCAAAAAGTTCAGTATTAGACAGGATGATCTTAAAGACAGTTTACTGACAATTACTGTGTGTGTGTGTGTGTGTGTGTGTGTGTGTGTGTGTGTATATGTATGTGTATATATGAATGTGTATATATACAGTATGTGTGTGCATATATATATATATATATATATATATTTGTGTGTGTGTATATATATATATCTATATATTTATATATAGATGTATATACATGTACTGCGATGAACTGGCGACTTGTCCAGGGTGTCACCCTGCCTTCGCCCTAAGACAGCTGGGATAGGCTCCAGCAGACCCCCGTGACCCTGAACAGGAATAAGCGGGCATAGAAGATGAATGAATGAATGAATGTATATACGCATATATATAGTCACACATTATATTTATATATATATACATACATATATACATATATATATGTATATATATATAATACATATATATGCATACATATATATATATGTATATTTGTGTGTGTGTGTATATAGGCTTTTAATTTCATGTATTTCGCACACTGGCCTTCCTGCTTTTTCGCCGTTCTGTAGTAAACAAGTGCACGAGTTGGTTTCTCGGCTGCTGGCCCTTTCAGCGGACCTTCCCTGAACACTCGCAGACGGAAAACTGGCGCGGCATCTCTGGAGATGCTCTCCAGTGACATAACTGCTCGCGGCAGCGGCGCTAGCAAACGGTCTAAAAATGTTCCTTGGAGCGGCGTTCAAAGGGGGGGGGGGGAAACACAGCAGTGGTGGTGGGGAGGGGGTGTGGCCAATAGTATTTTCTTCCATTGAGGGAAACACGTGCATGTCCTGTTGTACCCTGAACGCCTCTACCCCCCCGGCCCCCTCCCCGTCCCTCCCCGACTCCGTGAAGACAACCTGGAAAAAATAATCGGAGGAGACGGACGGAGCGGCGCTTGAGTGAAAATGTGAGAGGTGAAGTTTCCAGTGTCGGTCGTGATGTCGCTTCCAGCCGCGCTGAGTGGGAGCCAGCAGCAGCAGCAGCAGCAGCGGGGAGGAAGCGCATGTCTGCGTTTGTTTGGTCGCCGTGGCGACGGAATCTCCCCGTCTGCAAGGCTGTTACACCGGCACAGCTGACCAGAGGGGGGGGGGTTTACTCACTTCTTCTTTTTTTCCCTTCATACGTCGGAGGTCTGGACGTGCTCCTACGTGGTTTATCGGGAGTCTGGAGTTTATTTTTCTCGCGCACCACCTGGAGTGCTCCCTTGCTCACCTGCTGGCGCGTCAAGTGATTCTCGGTCCTGACGCGCCGTTCTTGTTGTCACTCATCACCATCGGCTTTCTTTTAAGCACAATTAAAGGTTGTGTGTGTGTGAGTGCGTGCGAGCGCCGCTGCCACTGCCTGACCGATTGATTTTGTTGCGTTTTTGTTCCGCCACCCCGCCGGCAGCAGCGAGCCGCACGCTGGCGCCCCTCGCCCCCCAAAAGCATTGTGGGAGGGATGTGGCGGGGCCAGCGGGCCAAGAATAGCAGAGACGCTCTCTCTGGCCCTCTGCCTGCCACGGCCGCTCAGTGTGCCTGCATGGCATGAAGGAATTTTTTTTTGGAGAAAAAAAAAAATGAGGCCGAGTAAAGCTCCAGGTTCCAGTAGGTAGTCGAACCAAATTCACACCAAATAATTTTCATACCAGTGTGCCGAAATGATGCAGTCGGCAGCCAAATGACGCCTAGATGTATATTTGCTTTGAGTCGAGACTTTAATGGAGATGGATGCTGCAGTGCAGACTAATGCAACAGAACAAGAAGTTCCCAGAGTGGGGGGGAATAACACAGCGATTGCTTCCGGGAGCCTTGTCAACCTCACGGTTATTTGCAAATAACATGATGTTATATTATTATTTGATTTGGAGATTTCAAACAGTTTATTTGTCATGTGTCACGTTTACATAAGTGTGGCAAAATCCGACGTGATTGTGCATTTGGAGGAATAAAGAAAGTGTAAACAAAAAAGAATTTAAAATGTGGCAGCTAGCAAGTTAGATATAATGTTGTGAAGTGTTGCTATAGTGCTATACAAATAGTATGACATAATATGATTAGTTGCAAACAATGGAATGCAAAATATGAAAAAATACCATCATAGTAATAATGATAATAATAATTATTATAATAATAGCATTAATAACTTGAGTAAAGTTGTAATAATATTAGAAGTAATAATAACAGTGCAACAGTACAGTATAATATAATTAACAATATAATATATTAGTTACATGATTTCTGAAATGTAATATGATATATAATATGTAATAGGATAGGATATAATCTAGCATACTGTAGTATCCATCTCTGAATTTGAATAATTCTGGGTGTTGTGGTGCAGTGCCAGTGATTGTCCAGTGTGTAAGATATTCCAGAAGATGGCTGTTTGGCTGGAGTTCAGGGCTCTAGATTGGTCTGTCAATGTTAAAAGTTCAACAACAAAGATGTTTGACACTAACACCAAGAACAGAAACATGTATTTAAAAGCATGCAGCCTTGTCTCTCTGATGCGCCTCCCTGTGGCTTTGGGAAATAATAACATGGAGTATTTAAGTAAGATGTATTGTATTTTATTTTATTTTATTTCTAAGATGTAATTCTAAATTTGAAGATTATGGCGATCGCGTAAAACCTCAGCGTTAACATTTTAAAACTTTTTGTCGCTCTTAATGTGCGTCACAGCCGCCGATGTTGGACACCTGTCTTGAACTTTTCGAACCCAGGTGGACAAACTGGAGAATCCTAGGTAAAGAAAAGTGTCTGAAGAAAACAGAACGTTTAACGCTGTTACTTCACTGTAGATCTCAAAAGGCTGTTGTGGCTCCAAGTGTCTTATTTTCTGCTGTAAACGGCTCCAAAATGGCTCTTTGGGTGGCGAAGGTGGCCGTCGACCCCCTGCTCCCTCGCCCGCATTGCCTTTTCTTTTGACGCGGCAGTCAATCACACTGGCTTCATTAGTCGTCCTTCTCTGCCGTCGTTAAATAATGCAGTGTTCAATGCCGAGTCCGGATCCGCATTAGTTTCATGCACTCGCCCATCCATCTTTCCTCCCTCCCATTCCATCACGGAGC
>CM020515.1:2537488-2759988 GCA_009823395.1 Thamnaconus septentrionalis | reverse complement strand
GGAGGCCCTGTAGTGGACTGCAGTAGACTGTTTGACAATGATCTTCCAGACGGGTGAGTGTCAGGGGGAGATCGCTCAGTGTGTGAGAGAGGCATCTTATGGAGAGATGATGGCAAATCTTGGGGCAACCGCGGTGAAGAAGTTCTATCGTTCAATTTTTTACGCATTTTAATGTATTTTTATTGCTGTGTTTTTAATTGTTGTATGCTTGTTTTTGTATTTTATCTCTGCTATTTTGTATTTTATTTTTTTCTGTAAGGCAACCCTAAGTGTCTTGAAAGCCACCCTAACAATAAAACAAAATTAGTATTATAATAATAAAAATTATTATTATCATTAGTATTAGTATTAGTATCATTATTATATAATTACTGGGGTCATGCTGTTTAAATAGCGTGAGAATTGAATACAAGATTTTTTTTTTTCACAGTTTGTTTATTGACTTTTCATTTTAATGAACATACATTCATACACTCAAAGAACACCCCCCCACCCACCCAAATAAGAATGGCAGTACATGAAATGTACACACAAATATGAATAATCATGCAAAATACTTTCAATTCACTCAACTCAACAACTTCCCATGCATTGTAACAAGGTACCAGCTTCTTCCATACATTTGATGCAACAGTCAGGAGATGGTTCAGTGTTGCTTATTCTTGTAAACGTGTGTGTGTGTGTGTGTGTGTGTTCCCAGCTGGGAGGAGCGGCGGACGGCGTCTGGAAGGATCCAGTACTTGAACCATATCACTCGCACCACGCAGTGGGAGAGGCCCACCAGGTGAGCGACGCCATTGCAGCCCACACTGACTGAAAGCTAAGAGTTGTTTTAATCAAAGTGCGTCAGGCACCGACCGGGGAGACTCTACTCACAAATCAGCAGATTGAACACTATTCCCGTTATTTAAAATCACGTCGCGTAAAACACTCGGTTCTGGTGAAGTCGACCCGGCCGGATCTGATGAGGTGGTTTGCGGAATTCATGTAGTGCACTTCATCATGCACTTCATTCAGTGTTCATGTTAACGGGACAATCTGATCCCTCAGTTTGAAAATTCAGTCAGATGATGATGAAAAAAAAAAGACTGGAGTTGGGCTTCTCAAAGGAGCCTTCAGACACTGTGGCATTTAATGACAAGTCAGAGTGCTGAGTGCTGATCCGACAATTGAGGGTCTTATTGTTTCTGCTCTGTCTGTGTTTTATCAATAATTTTCCCAAATCTTTTGCACTAAAAAGGTCCGGGGTGTAAAATTTGGGCTGATTTATGATTTTTATATTGGTAAAAGCCCAACATGGTGCCCACAAATACATGAATAAAAGTGTATACTCGCAGTACAATAAAGTAATGTGGTTTTCCTACCCTTAGAATGGTTCTCATATATATACATTTATATATATATATATATGTATATATATATATATATATATATATATATATATACATATATACACTGTATATATATATGAGAGTATCAATAGAGCAATAAGGTTCTTACTCCTTACTTACTACTAGTTAGCTGCCATCTTGTGCTGCCATTTTTTAGGGAAGCCCTGAATATGAAACCCACTGTCAGCTGGCCTTCCTTAAATACCGGGCCGCCTTTAAAATTTTACACACTGGACCTTTAATTTTACATACCACGCGTGCATCCTGTCTATGCGTTTCGGAGGCGTCTGAAGAAGTTCTTTTCATCCATTTTTCCACCGCTGTGTTTGCAACGAGGTTTTCCTCTCACCGTCGCACCTTCTTGTCGTTTCACTCCATTCCTTCGACAAACACCACCACCGCTTCCCCTCCGTGGTTCTTCCTCCTCCAGGCCCGCGTCGGAGTACTCGAGCCCCGGGCGGCCCCTCAGCTGCATCGTGGACGAGAACACACCCATCACCACAAACGGGGCGACGCCCACCACAGAGCCGCCGGCCAGCAGCAGCGACCAGCGAGCCCAGGAGCGCCGGGTCCGCTCACAGAGGCACCGCAACTACATGAGCAGAACCCACCTGCACACCCCCCCAGACCTCCCAGAGGGATATGGTTAGCACATTTAATTAAAAAAATAAATAAATAAGAAAGGCATTTAAATGCTGCATAGAAATGTGATTTGTCTGATTTGTTATCCAGAATAAAAATTTGGCTGTGAAGGCCACTTCGTGTGGAACCACCCCTTAAAATACATGAAACTCTTGACGAACTTTATGCCAGCAAAGAAACAACTTCATTCTGTTTTTCTATTTGAATCAGTCACAAAAAGCAACGACTTGTTTGTAAACCTTTTGATTGTTCTTAACTTTTTCCTTCATCAACTCCCTCAAAGTCTGCAGCTGATGAAAGAAGCTGGTTCAAAGCTGGTAGAGGGTGCAGGCTGTGTCATGCAATGATTTGTTAAAAAAAGAAGAAGCTTTTTTTACTGCGCTCACTGGGAACCATTTAATAATTAGGAGTGGGAATCGCTAGGTACCTCATTCAATTCGATTCCGATTCAGAGGGCTACGATGCATTTAATCGCAATTAATCGAGAATCGCAATTTATCACGATTCCTATAAATATATATATATATATATATACACATATATATGTATGTATATGTATATATATATATGTGTGTATATATATATGTATATATATATATATATATATATATATATATGTATATATATATATATATATGTGTATATATATGTGTGTGTATATATACATATACATATATATAACACTCCCCCCTCCTCCTAATTTGCTCTTCAGTCTTTGCAGAATAAGAAGCACTTGTGTAAAACATCATCCCATTGCCACACGACTTAATGGAGTTTTGTTTATCCTCACAGTGGGATTGCAAACTGCACTTTTAGACACTAATATTAGAGGCATAACTTTATTTTCCTGTGCCGATGTGTCAGTGCCACTGGTGCTCATAGGACCAACGGGTGAACTCCTGCGCTGTTCTGACCTCCTCTCTCACCTGCACCTCCTCCTCTCTGACTCTTACAGAGCAGAGGACCACGCAGCAGGGCCAAGTGTACTTCCTCCACACTCAGACGGGCGTCAGCACGTGGCACGACCCCAGAGTGCCGAGGTAATCCCGCAAACACCTTCAAGAATTTGCTTTTCTTACTGTGTATTTATTACAGCAAAAAATATTTTCCATGTGTTTGTGTGCCTCTGATGCAGCTAAACCTTTTGAAGACACACACAAAAAATCTCTCTAATCTCAACTGTTAAATGCTATAATTGGGATTCATAAAAAAAAAAAATCTTCCACTACTCAAGTCAGAAAAAGGTTTCTGAAAACCATTTGTTTGATTTTTCAAACTTTTTCTTGATTGTGAAAGGTCCAATGTGTAAAGTTTTTAAAGAAGCCTGTCTTGACAGCACGTTTATTATTTAATAATGATTACTTGTATTTATATAGCGCCTTTCAAGAATGTCAAGGCCGCTTTACAAAAGGTAATTTAGGTCACTATTTGGTGGCTTCCTTAAAATATGGTGGTGCAAGATGGCAGCTTAGTGGGAGCAACACCCTTATTGCTCTATGTATATTCTGATATATGTGAGAACTGTTCTGAGGGTAGTAAAACCCAATGACTTTTTCTTCTGCTGTGATATATAATATATAAAATGTGAGTATACATTTTATATATATATGTATATATATATATATATATACATACATTATTATATACAGGTCACATGACACACAGCGCTTGCCGCTCTCGTCTGTTGCATTTCAGAGACCTGAGCAACGTGAACTGCGAGGAGCTGGGCCCTCTGCCTCCGGGCTGGGAGATTCGCAACACGGCCACCGGGAGGGTTTACTTTGTGGACCACAACAACCGGACCACGCAGTTCACCGACCCCCGCCTCTCCGCCAACCTGCACCTGGTCCTAAAGTGAGTACAGCTGCAAACTACGGGGCTGGGGCAAGAAAGTTATGGTCAAAGAATATTGGACAATAACGCTAGTTTTTGAGCCGCGGCAGATTTTATTGATAAATTGATAAATATTGACAGATATTTTGCCCACTGCGAATGATTTATAGTCTTCATTTATTTCTACTCACTCAGTGTGAAACCTGGGCCTGTTCAGATGCTCACAAAGCTGATATCGTTGGAGGCAAAAGAGGCTCACATTCATTTTAAAGCACACTAGTCACTCCACAATGGAATGTTATTATTCTTTTTAAGACCGAATTAGTAAAATTGGATCACAATTGGTGGGAAAACACTGATGCAAGATAATAATAAATACAGCAAAGAGATTGTATTTTCTCACTGCGTGTTTGTTCCTTGTGTTGTTTACAGTCCAAGTCCAAACGGTTCCAGAGGAGGCAACGATAGTCAGAACGTTAGGTAAGATTCTTCCAAGACCTCATGGACTCAGACATGCGCGTAAACAAGAACACAATCCAGCAGACATTCGCAGCCTCGGGGGGGGTGGTTTGGTCTCCTCTCAGTGTTGCAGTGGACGTTGTAATGTTGACACTCTTTCTTTTCTTTTTCTTTTTAACTCCTATAGAATAGAATAGAATAGAATAGAATAGAATTCTTTATTGTCATTATGCAGTTAGTACAACGAAATGTAAAAGTTCTTCCTCTCTGTGTGGAGTTTGTATTTCCTCAGTGTGTCTCTGAGGCCACTCTGCTTCCCTCCCTCAGTCACTCAGCGAGCTTTACTGGCAGCTCTGAATCGGCCGTGGATGTGAGCGTGAATGGTTGTTTGATTCTGCGCGGCCCTGCGATAAACTGACGACTTGTGCGAGTGTGTGACCCCCTCCTTCAGCCCCAAGACAGCTGTGACCCCCCCACGGCCCCTCCCCACCCCCACCCTCGCCCCAACCCCTAGCTGTAGGATAAGCCTTGATAGAAAATGGATGGATATTTTCCCGCCTCCTGAGGAGTTTGGTCAATGAGCATTTCAGTAGCACACAGTTTTCACTATATCGCTCATTTTGGCCAGTCAACAAGTAACGTATTGGACACAAGGGAGTTCTCTGTGTTCTTAGTCCCAGTTGTGTGTTCCAAGCTAACAAGACATCACCAAGTTGATGCCTAATTAAATAACAATATATTCATTACATATTCAATAATTCAATGATAACAGTGTTTGTGTGAACTAGGAATGTTAACAATTAATCGATTATCGATTAATTGTTGATTAAGAATTTAATCGAATAATTAAATTAAATTAAATTAGTCACAATTCATTAAAAAAAATTAACACAGGGGTTTTTTTGTTTAAATGGTGTGGTGTTAACCTATATACCTAGAACAAGTTACTTTAAAACAACTTAAAGAAAAAAAAAAGTAAGAAAGTTGAAACGTGACCCATTAGAAGTCAACTTTATTTGCTCAACATTATTTAAGGGTTAAATAATGTGTAATTTAAGTTCCCAGGAAAAATCGCCGCTTATCAATTAATCGTTAATCGATCGACAAGGTCAATCAACTAACGATTAATGAATTCATCGATCATTTGCGTCCATAGTGTGATCACATGTAATATTATATGTTAGTTTTAAATTGGCATATACCCACCATGTATCTACTAACAACAGCACTCCGAGTCTCTTTCTTTCTACGCGGCTGTTGAAACACATACAGTGCCGCCAGAGCTGCCGCTCTGCTCTGCTGGGGCGCTGAAATGCTTCTGTCTGAGCTCATTGATCCGATCTGATCTCCATGAAGATGGGCATGCATCCGGTTTTGCGTCGTCCCGTTCCGATGGATCACAGAATGTGTGTTGGGGGGGGGTTTGCATTGACTTTTATCTCCTGCCATCTGAAATCGCTTAGTAGCTTGAAACTTCACAGAGGCCTGGCTCCTGGCCTGTTTTTGCTTTGAATGTACAGTAGCACTAGTCGGGGAGCCCAGGTATATGTGTGTATGTATATAAGGGTGTGTGTCTGCGTGTGGTAATCAGTGTTGGCGAGTAATCTATTACTGAGTAATCCACTACTGTAATTAAACTACTTGTTTGAGTAACGGAGTAATGTAACGGGATTACTCTGGCAAAACTGGACATTTTTTCATAATTACTTTATCAAGTAACGATTCCATTACTTTTCTGAAATATTTTGCAAGCTAAAAATGTCTTATTATCCACAAAATATCTGAAATTTAGAAAAACAACCAAAAACAACAATGTCGCAGATTGATGATGCAACGTCATTGATATGCGACGACGCACCAAAACAAGCGTGGCGGCGGCAAAAGAAAAAAGCTTTAAATACAAGCATTGTTTTGAGATCATCACGTCTAAATCAAAGAACGTTAGTTGGACGTTTTGTGCAGGAAGACCTTCTCCACTGTCACTTTATCTCTTTTAACTTAAGTAATTTGTAATTAGTAATTGAATACTTATGAAACAAAGTAGTTAAAGAATTAATAGATTACTTTTTAAGCAAGTAGTCAATCATCTGTAGTTGGATTACTTTTATGGAGGAAGCCCAACAACACTGATGGTGAGTTTTATACATTAAGTGCAAAAGACTTTTTTCAACGATTAGCTTAAAATGTGTAAAACTACTTGACTGAGGCTTGGCTGTAATTCACCAGATTGCAGTTGCAGTTTCAGCACTGCATGCTCTGATTCTGGGGCATCTCCTTTATCCGCAACAAAGCTCAGGAAAAGATAGCGGTTGTTGTGAATTTCACTCAAGTCATCTGCCTTTTATCAAGTCGGGGATTTTCAGTTTCTCGGGCCGTCATTTTACAAAAATGTTTTGCCTTTATGTGCGTCTCCATCAAAGTTATAGTTTGGTACCGTTCCGATATGCTACACGCACTACCTGCGCCGCCAGACATCGGTTTTTAATTTTTTAACTTTTCTTTTGTAATATCCTGTTGGGTTGAAGCCCAGCTGATGGCCGGGGTCATTGTTTGCGAGGTAACTGAGACCTTGTCTGGTTTTCAGTCTTGAAGGTTGGGCTGCCTCGAGTACGCTTGCATAAATAGTAACTCATTCCTTGTGTCTTTATTTGACTCATGTGCTTCTTGTGAGTCCAAAACCTTCTCAAATTTGTGATTTTGATTTTTTTCAAGACGCTAATATGAGCCTTTTGACATGGCACATATGCAAATTCACAAAGAAAATGAAGGTTAACGATGCAGGTCTTCCTTCCTCAAAAGTCATTAAATACACCGAGACAATTTGAGACAAGGAAATGATGTAACAACCCCAGACAGGGGGATAATGCATAGCAGGAACTACATTCCAGACATCCCCTGCTGAGCAGAGTGATTTCAGAGGGAATGTTTAGTGATCAAAACAATACGTTTGTTGAGAAGAAGCCAGTGTCTGGTCATGGTTGCGATTGTGGTGGAAGGCGATGATGATTTATGGACTAACCAAGACCCAGGACCTTCTTTATTTTCAGGCAGAAAACAAGTCCGTAACTCTGTCACTGTCTGAGGTGCGCAGCGTCGCTCCGCCCAGTAGTTTGGTCAAGAAAGTCGTTAAGAGTATTTGCTCCAGACATCAACTCATTAGTCTCAGATTGGAGGAAATTGTCAGCGGGGGGGAACAAGGAATGAGTCAAATCTACTGCAATATACTGCAGCAATACTGTTTAGTAGAAGTTGAATGCATTTCAAAGTTTTCCACATTTTGAACACCTCAGTTATGTCATCAGTTAAAAGTGACTCGAGTACCTGACTGACTCACTTTGATCGTTGTTAATAATTCTTCGGGGAAAAATGACAATTTGACAGTAACAGGTCTGCAAAAGTAACCTTACTTTTGCAGACTATATATATATATATATATATATATATATATATATATATATATATATATATATATATATATATATATATATATATATATATATATATATATATATATATATATATATATATATATATATATATATATATATATATATATATATATATATATATATATATATATATATATATATATATATATATATATATATATATATATATATATATATATATATATATATGTATATATATATATATATATGTATATATATATATATATATATATATATATATATATATATATATATATATATATATATATATATATATATATATATATATATATATATATATATATATATATATATATATATATATATATATATATATATATATATATATATATATATACATATACATGTATGCATGTACCCGTTTACACCCGTTTACAGCGGGTGTATCCCACACAGTGTACCTGCAGTAATCAGGAAACTGGCGAAAACAGAAGTGCCCCATTAGACTTGCGTGCAGAGCCTTTCCACTTAATTTTCGTTTTGACTCACTTCATGTTGACATTATTTGCAAAATTTCAGTTTCATTCACAAAAGCTTGTCTGCGTCTCTCTCTCTCTCTTCCCTTGCAGTCGTCAGAGCCAGCTGAAGGAGCAGGTTCAGCAGGCCCTGGTGTCTCCCAGTCAGCTGCCGGAGGAGGCCGAGTGCCTCACGGTGCCCAAGTACAAGAGGGACCTGGTGCAGAAGCTGAAGATCCTGCGCCAGGAGCTGTCCCAGCAGCAGCCGCAGGCTGGCCACTGCCGCATCGAGGTGTCCCGGGAGGAAATCTTTGAGGTAGAGGGCCAATGCGAAAGCTCGGTCACATCCTGAAGCTGAAGAGAAGTGAACGTTATGAGATAAAGGAGAAAAAAAACTTCATATTTAGTTTTATAATATACGACCAAAATCATGTTGAACACCCGCTTTTATTGTCTGGTCCAGTGAATGTGTTGGCTTTCGAACTCCTGGTCCACCACACCCACTTCCCCCGTCACTGAGTTCCTTTTGGGCAGGAGGTTGCAGGGCTTTCGAAAGCGGCAGCACCTGCGGCACACTGCGTGACCCTCCTGAAGTATGCACTGGAATGTGCTGGAACAGCTCTGTCTCTTAATCTGAGCCGAGACGTTTTTGTTGGCTGATCCCGACATGAGGGAACAGTGCCGGGGCTGCTGGGTACACAGGGCTGCATTCACACCACGTCATCACGTTTCAGGCCTGTGTCTAGCAACGTGTTTTTTGGGGTTTTTTTAGATCTATGTTTTGTTATAATATGTTAATTATAACCTGCCCAGTCTACTTTAAATTGACCCCGCCTCAAACTCTGTGAGCCGTCTGCTCAGGGAATGAAAATGCATCCTTCAGTGATGTACTCAGTCCTACTTAAATGAATACATCTCATAATACCATCCATATAACACCGCAGCAGGAGGAAACTCATTGCCACTCATTGAGATAGTTCCATGGCCCTAAAAATCAGATTTCAGAAGGAGTCGGATTTGAATCGGATTCGCCTGCAGTCTGAACACAGCCAAAGAGTAGGAAAGTAAGATCACGGTTACTGTCAAAACCTAAAAAATAAAATTGATTTTTAAAGAGATGAGATCAGTTTTAATAAGTCTGCCAAAAGTATGCGTGTCTAATAAACTGCAAATTTTCACTTTTTCATGTGAAACACCAAGAGACGAGATGAAAATAAACTGTTTATCGCACAGTGAGAGCGCACAGGAACCTGACCTGTTAATTCTGAAGGCCTTAACCACAAGCAAGCTGAATTATGATTGGACAAAAGCTATAATGTGGTATACAACACTGGAAGCAGCACAACCAAGTGGATATAATATGACCTGAAGAGAACAGTTCATGGAAAATAATTGTACAAGAAAAATTACTTTTCTGAGCCTGTTCAGGCCAGCAGAGACGACCTCCTCCTGACGGCCCTCCACTGTGTTAGTCACAGCTTTGCAACACGGATCATGTGACTGCTCTAAGTACATCTCATGTCAGACTCTAACAAATAGTCTCCAGACTGGCAGAAAATGCAAACAAGACCTTACCATCCGCATGTACAGAATACTCCCATCCTTTCACCAAGTGTTTGCCTTTTGAAAGTTTGCCCAGCCTTTGTTTGGCCTTCTTAGAGTGATACTGCAAACAGCACGACGTTACCAGGATGCCTTTTGCATCAACACCCAGTGACGTTTTGCCTCACTGAGCTTTTTTTCCCCCTCTGTTTGCACCCACTCTGCAGGAGTCATACCGACAGGTGATGAAGATGAGGCCAAAGGACCTGTGGAAAAGGCTCATGGTGAAGTTCCGGGGAGAGGAAGGGCTTGACTATGGAGGAGTAGCCAGGTAAGATGGCGAAAAAATTAGCTAATAGCTATTGCAACGCACATATATATATATATATATATATATATATATATATATATATATATATAGGGTATTTTGAAAATTTCTTGTCATCGCTATATCAGCCAGTGCATGATGTACTGTATATCTTAAGAGAACTGCTTCAGATGGATTTTTACTGCTCAGCCAGCCTAGTGGTTGATGTTGGTAACTAGGGTGGCAGGTGAACGTGTAGCACTGAAATAAGATGGAAAATTTATTTGGGGCGCATTAAAATGACAATCTATTTTGACTTGACTTTAATTGTCTGAAAATCGACTACGGCAATTTGGGTTTGTCAAATATTGAAATCTTTATTCTTGTTTCCTCAGTATCTACACACCGGGTTCAAACATTGCATTTCTAATAGGAGTAGAAAAAAAAGAAATGAAACTTTCTTATAATTGAACACAATTGCAATTTCTTTTTTGTCGAAGAATCTTTTTTGTGTTTTCAAAGTTGTGGCTGCATCAGAAACAAACAAACAAATGCAAATGATTAAAAAAAAAACAACTATATGATTGTGCTTGCCGTGGATAGGTGACTGAAAAGAAAATACTGTTGAAACCCTGTTAACAGTAATTGTGCAGACAATGTATCACAAACGTATAGCGTGTCCAAAAACTTATGTATAGCAAAGCAGCACTGAACAGTGTAGCCCAAATAACTTTGTAAGGTAGTTTGGATATTAAAGGATGCAAGGAACACACACACACACACACACACACACACACACACACAGCGTAGTGCACATATCATCCATAAAGTTTTCATGTCTTCACCCGTGTGATTGATCTCCTCCCCCTCCTTGCTGTGACGTGCAGAGAGTGGCTCTACCTGCTGTCCCATGAGATGCTGAACCCCTACTACGGCCTGTTCCAGTACTCCCGAGACGACATCTACACGCTGCAGATCAACCCGGACTCGGCTGTCAACCCCGTGAGTTCACGTTCTGGCCTGCACATAAAATTGGATTTTTCTTCTCCCGTATCCCGCGGCGTAGTTGTGTAGAGTTCTGTTTGTACTGTGACACTCCAGAGTGGCTTTACTCAATGCAACGATGAGTGTGATGGTGAAAATACCATTGAATGGAATTCCAATTATGACTTGAGGTCCGATAAGATGTCGCTTATCAAAGACCTAAATTAGTCCTTTTTTTTTTTTTTTTAAAAAAAATAAAAATCATTGTCACATTCTTCTAATAATCCAACATTTACTGGAATAAAAAAAGCTATTTTCACTAAACCAATAGACAGAACAGGGTTTGATTTTACATCTCTTTACACTGCTCATGTGGAGTGGACCGCCTTCTTCTTTATTAGCCGTCTCGCACCGTCTAGTCTGCCTCCTGATCTGGCGTTACTTACGCAACATCTGGGTTATTTAACAGCTGTGCGCTCATTAAGAGATGATGTCATGGCTAGACTGTCGTGCTGTTTGGCTGTTTATTGATTGCAGCCCGTTGGGATTGTTCAGTCCGTCACGGCTGTGTTGCTGTTAAATGAGTTTTTTAATTTTACATTGTCTGGTGTGCGTGTGTGCCCCTCCCCCCTCCCCCGTCCTCACCCTCCACAGGAGCACCTGTCGTACTTCCACTTCGTGGGTCGCATCATGGGCATGGCGGTGTTCCACGGCCACTACATAGACGGTGGCTTCACCTTGCCGTTCTACAAGCAGCTGCTGGGGAAGCCCATCACCTTGGACGACATGGAGTCTGTGGACCCCGACCTGCACAACAGCCTCGTGTGGATCCTGTACGTACAAGACGCACTCCAACACATCAGTGTGTGCAGCGACTCGCATCCGAGAATTCAAAAACAAAAACGGAGAATTGAAATCTCTCTAAATATTTTTCCTTTTCTGTTAAGTAAATGGTAGGAGAGTTCTTTGATGAGAGCGCCCCCTACAGGGCTTACGTATAGACAAACCCGGCGAAACTGACCGGAAGATGACATCTAACTGGCAGCAAAACCCTTATTGCTCAATGTCAGGGGTCGGGGAACCTTTTTGGCTAAGAGAGCCAAAAAAATCAAATATTTTAAAAATTATTTTCATGAGAGCCGTACAATATTTATTATTCTTAATTAGTAACTCTAAATACAACTAAATACAGAGATTTCGCCAAACTTGAGTCTGAAGGAAGCACCGTGGCCGTTTCCACGTCTAACCTCCGCGCCTCTCCTCTCATCTCCCTTTCCCACTGTGTCTCTGTCTGCGGTGCGTGGGGGCAACCATCCTGGCATCAAAGTGTTGTTTTATTGCTGTGCAGAGAATTTAAGCATGAGGGCGAATTACAAAACCACCGCGTGCGCGCAGTGTCCAGATGTGCCGCTGCCTGCGCTAAACTTGAGCACAGTGGCACTTCTGCTTTAATTGCCTGCCTTATTATCAATTGACCCAGATTGCCACACGGGCTTCAGAACTATCTGTCGAAGCTAAAACAAACAAACAAACAAACAAACAAATCGGTAAAAGACGGAGGATTCTCCAAGACCAACAATTTTAAATTAGCACAAGTCTCTGAATTTACTCTTTAAAAATTTTTTATACTGAAGCTATCCAATACGTAAAACATTTCTTACCATTAATGCGACTTCTGGTGCTGCGTGGTTTTAACTTTAGCAGCTCTTGGCTGGCCTTCTGCCTGCTGTCGCTCGCTGGATATTTGCATGCAAAAGTGGCATGTCGTGTGTCCAAGTGTCGCTTTATATCTGACTGTTTCATGGAAAACATTTTGTAGCCTATAAAATGCACGAGAATTTTTGTGGGAAGATTATTTTTAACACTGTGATCTTTGCAATGTTTTACTTGAAAATCAGCGGAATTATTCATTACTTGTGTTAAGAAAGTTCAGCTAAGGTTTTTCTGTGAGCCAGATGCCATCATCAAAAGAGCCACATCTGGCTCGCGAGCCATAGGTCCCCGACCCCTGCTCTATGTACATTCTTATATATAAATAAGAACCATTCGAAGGGTAGGAAAGACAAATGAATGTTACTGTACTGCAAGTGTACATTTTTATTAATGTATTTATGGGCAGTATGTTAAGCTTTTACGGATATAAAAATCATAAATCAGGCCAAATTCTACACACTGGACCTTTAATACATCCATGGTGGTAGTGCACCAGTAATGGTGGCGCCACAAGATGGCGACATAAACAAAGCGTTCAGTCTTAGTCCTTTATTTGCTTTTTGCTGATGGACACATTCTCCAAAATAATTATGGAGAAACAAAATCTCCTGAACAGTGTGGACCAGTGGTTCTCAACTGGTGGAGTCTCAGGACCATCATCATTTTTTTCCTTATTAAGTTGAAAAATGAAAACGCTGGGCCACTTTTTATCATGTCTAGTCAATGAATTATTGTAGTTATTGAAATTGAAATTGAATTGAATTGTGAGTCCTGCAAAAAAGGGAAGCTGCCCACAAAGCAGCGACCCAATCAAAACAGCTCTTGGTATGATAATAACTTTAAACTAACAGGAACTTCAGATTGGTTTCTTTGTTTTACTTTGGTCATGTTCTTGGAACACTCTTGGAGCACTTTGCATCCACTTTTCTCTCTTTCGACTGAGACATTTTGTGGCACTGAAGGTGGCAAATCGGAGACGTAATGGGGTTTATAGAACGACAGGGTAGCTTCAGAGTGGCTGGACTTGGGCTTTCTTGCTCAGCCCCGGTATTAGCAGTTTGTTTGCGTAGCAGAAACACCATTGCTACATCCAGGACACATTTAGAACAGAAATTTCCTCAATCGAAAAATTGAGGCTCGTTTTCATACTTTGCAAAATCATCTCCCGGGCCGGAAATACCCCGTCCGCGGGCCTGATCCGGCCCACGGGCCATACGTTTGACACCCCTGGCGTAGATCACGTCTTCCAGAGGACCACTTGCAATAACTGGAGCGGCGCTCTCTCCCCTCCCCCGCCACCGCAGGGACAACGACATCACCGGCGTGCTGGACCACACCTTCTGCGTGGAGCACAACGCCTACGGCGAGATCATCCAGCACGAGCTCAAGCCCAACGGCAAGAGCATCCCCGTCACCCAGGACACCAAGAAGGAGTACGTCCGCCTCTACGTCAACTGGCGCTTCCTGCGGGGCATCGAGGCCCAGTTCCTGGCGCTGCAGAAGGGCTTCAACGAAGTCATCCCCCAGCACCTCCTCAAGGCCTTCGACGAGAAGGAGCTGGAGGTAGGAAGCGCTAACTCCCAGGTGTCCCCACCCCTTCCCTCCACCTGTCTGCTCGACGCTCGCCGCCTCATCCCGCTTTCTCTCCCGGCCTCGCAGCTGATCGTGTGCGGCCTGGGCAAAATCGACATCAACGACTGGAAGTCCAACACGCGCCTCAAGCACTGCACCCCCGACAGCAACATCGTCAAGTGGTTCTGGAAGGCGGTGGAGTCGTTTGACGAGGAGCGCCGAGCCCGGCTGCTGCAGTTCGTGACCGGCTCCTCCAGGGTTCCCCTGCAGGGCTTCAAGGCCCTCCAAGGTAAAGACGCCGCCTGCACCTGGAGGGTGCTCATCTGTGTCTACCTGTTTGTGTGTGTGTGTGTGTGTGTGTGTGAGTGAGTCAGAGAGATGGTGTTGCACAAAGCACACTGAGGGGAGACAATGAACCCTGTAAGTACCACTAATGTAAAAAACAACAACATATGAATGAGATGAATGACTGCAGCGCAATGCAATGTTCTGCTGGAAGACACCAAATGAACGTTGGGATGGAAACAAAGGCAGGCGGTGCTTGTCTGCAGGTGATCACGGTCAGGAACCTCTTTGACGCTGAGAGCCGCTTCGTGCGTCCCGAGTCATATGAAGGGCAACCAGTTTGCTCCTGAAATAACACAATTTCTCAGTTATATATTATTACTAAAGAAACTGATCCTTGTGGAGACACTGATTACGTCAACGAGTTCTCAATAATAATCAACAACGACTTGGCAGAGTTGGATAGAATTGAGTTTTTCGCCGCAGCTCAATGAGTTGTACTATTTTCAGAACAGGCCTGCAGGGGGCGACTCATGTGGTCCTTAGAGGCTTAGGGGGAAGGGGTGGCACCTGGTTGGTGGCCCCTGGTCTAGACAAATCACTTGTGGTTGGATCACCCCCCCCTACTACATATGCATATTCAACACATGCATCATTTCCATTTGAAAAGATAAGCGCTTGTTGTTTTTAAACCATTGGGGGCAGTAAAGCACAATAACCGAGGCTAGTTTACCAGGAAAAGAAAAGAATGAACTTCCTGTCTGCGGACTGTAGCAACACAATACAGACGGGTCGCTCAACCTGTTTGAGTCACTCGTTTTTTTTTAATTCGTCCTTGAGCTCGTTCACGTTATCGGACGTTGTGGACAAAGCCGGCCGATGCGTCTCCAGCACCGACTAAAGAGGAGAAAAAGATGGAATAGAAGGAGGGCTGCAGCTTTTGCCTCTGCTCTGATAGCCGCGGCACCCGAACGATCTACGATCTACGCTCGCTCTACTTGTAACAAAAAAGATTCCAACAAAAATGATTTCTTTTCGCTTCTTGTTTGTACTGTAACTTTATAATGACGCCACCAGACGGCGGGCGGTGGGGTGGGGTGCGACCACCGGCCAGTGGTGGCGCCCCACCCCACCGCCCAAGTACTTACTTCTGCTTACACGGGAGAGGTGAGAAGAGTAGGCGGTCGTTAATGTGGACAAAGACCACATTTCTGTTCACACATCGGTGATCAGAAGTGTCAGAACCGCCTCCTCTGAGGTGGTTTGAGTGATCGGATCGCAATCCGCATTCGGGCCGTTCCCACGTGGGTCACTTCATGTGGTTTTTGGCGATCGGATCACGAAATCACCTTGGAGTGACGACGTGGGAACAGGGCCCTAGAATGCCCAGGTAAACATACTGTGTTCTTGAAGCTCTGAAAATAAATGCAGACGGCAGGAAGTCACTACCTCAGTTCAGGAACGCTCACATAAAGGCCTTTAATAAGGGAGGGCGTGGCGGTGAAACAGGAAGGACGACTGGTTTCCAACCGAGGTGCCTGTCAGCTGTTGTTGACGATGTGGAAGGCGGTCCTGCTTTATACAGTATGTCAATACAGAGACAAAACTGGTTTGAAGATAATAAACCAACACGGTTTCAATCATCAAGTGTTGTCATGGCATTTTTAATGAGGATGTTGAAAGAAATTCAGTTAGAAAGAAAGTCAGACGCGTGTTGCATCTTTAAACTTGACACTTTGGTGCATCAACAGAAGAATTTCTTATATTAATTCTTGTAAATATTCTTTGCAACCAGATAATCTTTAGTTGCAATTCAGTTTAAATCCATACCAGCAGCCACAGTGAGTGCAGGATGAGCCGTGATGAAAAACTTAATCGTGTATATAATGTCTGTATGACGATACCTACATACTCTAAGTGTTATATATTAATACATTATTGTGTGCGGGATCAGCCATGAGGTTGAAAACCCATTGGGGTTCCTGTTTTATTGACATGCCCTTATTTAGGAAAGGCTTCTAAACTCCATCCTGGTCTCTTAAGCTGGCGATGCCTGAAGTAAGCTGGTGACTTCCTGCTGTCTGCCAGGCCGCAGCGTTCAGAGTGGCTCCTTATGAGCAACCTGAGAACCATCACTTCCATGGTAGGGCACCATGTCCTCAGAATGACCTTAAACGAACACAGTCAGCCATACTGGTTGATCCATCAGTTGACATGAGGGGATTTGAGTAAGTTTACAAAGAGCCTTTTAATTTTAAACCTTTTGAAATTTTATGAAAATAGAGATGTATACAAAAAAAAATATACTTCCTCTAATTGGCAGAAGCTTATATGCTTGTTTGGATCTTTTTCCAAACCGAGTTAATGTATTAAATATTGGATGGAAAAAGGTTTGCCATCATTATTATTATCTTTCTATTCTTGATGTGTTATTCTTGATTATTCTTATTTATTCATGCGCTCCTTCTATACTGTGAATGTTGTTTTTCTTAAGCTTTGCCACTTTTACATTTCACTGCAGGTCCTTTGAGCCTGTGACCAATAAAGTTCTTGAATCTTGAATCTTGAAAATTCAACCAAAAATCACCCTGTTTCCCCAGGGGCTGCTGGACCGCGGCTCTTCACCATCCACCAGATCGACGCCAGTCCCAACAACCTGCCCAAGGCCCACACCTGGTAAGGAACACATCAAGTCTTCAACCGCATTCATCAACAGTTGACAGTGCATTTTGGAGACGAGCGTTTTTAAAATGCTCCCCCCTGCTGTTCTTTCCAGTTTCAATCGGATTGACATTCCTCCCTATGAACACTATGACAAACTCTACGACAAGTTGCTCACTGCCATTGAGGAGACGTGCGGCTTCGCTGTCGAGTGAGCTTCCGCAGCATCAACAGCAGCAGGAGGCGGCCCACCGAGTCATCCACCATCCGGGGCCGCCTCGCCAGGGGAAGCTGGAGGAGAACACGGAGCCAAACTGAGAGAGGGAGGGTTGGCCGAGAGGGTCAGAAGATGTCACCTGACCTTTTTTGTTTTTGTTTTTGTTTGTTTGTTTGTTTTAAGAGCCTCCAGCCCTCTCTAATGTATTTTTTATTATTATTATTATTATTATTATTATTATTAATAATAAAAAAAAAGGATCTATTCAGCTGCTAATAACTCAAGACTTTTTACTAACTTGAGGAACCTGCAAAATATGCCGGCTCTTCCTTTTTCTGAAGTTCATTATAGCAATTTTGTGAAAAAAGAAAGAAAGAAAAAAAAAAAAAGACTGTTTCATGTAGCAACGATCCACCTGGCGAGGTCAGCAGTCCACCACTCACTAACTGTACAGGGTTATTAACGCTCACCACCACGACCACTTGAGAACACTACATTCTGGATGCAGCGGGTGAACGACTCGGGCTCTTTGCTGCCCCCACCCCACCCCCACCCCCGACAGTCGTCTTCCTGAGGCAATCAGCAAGGCAAGGCCTGGACCCCCACCCTGAAGATCACTACAGGGAGACCCCCCGCCCCGAAAACTGGGTCACACACTCAAGAGCTGGTTTTTCTGGTCTTATCCAATGAGTGAACAGCTTGAAATGTGTTATTTTTATATAACAGGGAAATTAAAAAAAAAGAAACAGTTAAATTCTATATAATATATATAATTTATTGCTGTCAGATTTCAGACCCCTGGGCCCCTTTCCTCTGCTCCTGAGAATAACACAATGTTAAATATTGCTGTTAAAGAAAAAACACCAACACAAAAGAACAAAGATGCCAGATTGGCTAAAGAAACATAAATCTCACAACGATGCTGTTTATCTCCGTACGTGACCTCTCTCCCTCTCTCTCTCCAGGTGTGCAAGTGTAGAAGGAGCAAAGAAAAAAATCCTTAACATACAATGTCCTGAGTGCCATAATGACGTTGATCGAATGAATCTTCGGAAATGTCCAACAGACCCTTTAACTTCTTCATTACGCCGATGATGTGGTGGTATCCCCTTTTTTCTAAAGTAATTCTTTCATAACTGTGCTTTATAAATGCCATTCTCTTAAAAAAAAAAACATACCATTTAAAGCGATGGTATTGTGTGTAAGTGAATCCGTGGGCTACGTACACTCACTCACTCCCCTTGTTTGTGGCGCCTGTTCATCACCACCAACCACCATCTACCTATCTATTGATCTATCTATCTATCTATCTATCTACCTATGTGGTGCTATACAGCATTAACTGACAACGTTATCGCACCATTGACATAGTACTTGTTTGGAGTGCATAATGCCCCCGCTCACAACTTTTTATTTGTGGCCACTGAACATGCAAGACTTCCAAGAGCTCTACCTTGTAACATTCTCAGGAGAACGCGTCGTCGTGTAGTTTGTCGCGTCCTTTAATTTGACAGCGGAGGGCTGAGGCCGACCTCTGACCTGGATTTCCTGAATGTCGCCGCGGGTCGAAAAATCCCCCACCGCTCACTCTATACGCCCACCGCCGACCATGATAACCGAGTCATCATTGCATGTGTGTATATGTGCTCGTGGTTGAAAGGGAACCTAATGAGATGCTAGCTAGCCTGCTGCGCCACTTCCACGGTGTTCTTTCTTTGATTTAGTGAAAATGGGAGGGAGTGTTTATCTGCAACTATGACAAAACAAAACAAAACAAAAAATTAAAATTCTTGAATGTTTCCAAAAGATGCTGCCTGTTTAGCAATCTCCATGACCGTGGACTGTTCTTAACATTTGCATACACGTCATTTTTTGTTTTCTTCTGTTTTTTTTCAAGGAAAAAAAAAATCACCTGTTCATTTTATTTGTTGTGGGCTAATGTGTATGCAAACGTGGTAAGTGTCCTTAGATGGTGCTTTGTACAATAATAAGATATTGTTCATATATGTGGATCAAGCGACCTGTAATTTATCTTTAACTTAAGTCAAAGGGTTTTGTTAAAAAAAAAGAATGTTAGGAGGAATTTGCACACACAAACACAAACACACACACACACACACACACACAAAGTGAGGCGGCTGCGTGTATTTAACTGGGACTTCTTTAACGAAATAGTCATTTGCCTTTAAAGTCCAGTGCACAAGTTGATGGCCCTATTGTCTGTTCCTCCACCACGCCGCTCTGCATCTCACCCTGTAGCCGCCTCTCACTGAAGACATGGACACTTTCTTAAAACAAGTGAGAGGTTGCGTCCTCTCATTCATCACCTCTTTTGTTATTTTTTTTTTTTTTTTTTTATAACAGCATGATCTCCAAGCAGGATTATATCTCTCATAGCTGACTGATGCAATTTGATCTCTGTTAACACTATCATTTTGTAAGAGTATTTTATTTTTGTGTGTAATTAGTTCTAATTATTAAACTTGCTTTTGTCTAACAATGTAAAGGCCATGTCCAAGTTGCATTTTGTGTGTTTTTATTGTTTTCAAATCCGGTTGGGAGAGGGGGTATATAAAAAGCTTTTGCTGGGGGCCTGTTTGCATTAAATTGGTTTTGGTGAGGCTTGATTTTTTTTTTTTTTTTTTTTTTTTTGGGGGAATGGGCGGTGTAAATACATGTTGAGTAGACCACGGAAGTGGATTAAGCATCACAATGGAGGACCACCCCGACCCCCAGCTGAGATGAGTTGAAGGAAGTGGGTTGGCTTGGGGGTTGTGTGTGTGTGTGTGTGGGGGGGGCAGCGGGAGTGTAAAACCAGTGTTGAGCTGCAAACTAAAATTTATATTTGCATTTTCAGTCTGGTTACCACATTCTGAATTTTACACTATATAGCATCCCTCGTGGACCAAGTGTTTAGTGGGCAAACGTTTTGACTGGTGGGCCGCAATGGGTTGTAAAATGTGACAGAGGGGCTGGAGCAGGAGCAAATGGATGGAGGGTTTTGGTGACCCACTTCATAGGGGAATAAATACATGATATGTATAAAACGTGCTTTAATGCCAATTGAAAATGAACAAAAGCATTGCAACAAAATATCTATTTGAAGCCCCACAATATTTAGGTTTTTATTGAAATGACTTTTAAAACACTGAAAAAAAGCTATTATATGACTTGCTGACTATTAATATAATTTGTCTGTAGTTTGCCCACTCCTGTTCAAACGTGACAACTCCATTGGCCCATATAACCCACAGGCAACGTATAGAAGTCAGAATGTACACGAAATTGAAATATAAATTATAAGTTGCCATTACTGCTTTTTTTATTTTTTTTATTTTTTCCCTTAAAAACCATGTTTAGAATTGAATACGGTAAAATTACCGGCCGAGTGACGTCAATTGAAAACAAAAACCATCGCCGCCTCTCCCATTTGGGTTGGCCTTGATTACGTCATTTACTGTAATTCGCCGGTAATACGGTCACGGCTGGTGTTATGCCGAATTTTGCTGCTATGAGGGGGAACATCGCGGGAACGCGCTCACATGAAGAGCCGCGATCTTTGGTGTACTTGTTGAGGAACATGTCCAGGAATAAAGGACCATTTAGTCTCACGTTGAATGATTGCAAACAACGTCCGCGTGTTTCGTTTCAGTTGTTACTGCCGTTTTAGCCGGAGACGTTAAAAAAAAATCACTTTATACACAGGATACATGAATCGCCATGAACATAAATTATTATTATTACTCATCTTTACTTTAACCTTTATCTCAGAATTCTAGATAAAAAGAAAATAATCTAGGTTTCTGACTTTAAACTCGGTCTAAAGTAAAAATCAAAGCCATAAAACAACTCACAGCATGGCCAGACTCCCCTCCTGCTGTGTGCAAGCTGTAGCTAATTTTTGAGGAAAAAACAGAATTTAAAGTCCCTGGTTCTCTGAGATCAACAACTCCCGCGAGATGCATTCAACTCTCGGCAGGCAGATCTCGCTGTAACACCTGGCGTACATATCCATCCGCCAAACGTGTTTAGAATTAGATTTTATTGCAAAAAAAATAAATAATAATAAAAAAAATACGCTGCATAGATTTAACATAGATCAGGACAAGATTTGTATCTTTAAGTTGTTTTTTATTCAGAAAAACAAACCTTAATCGTTGAATTGTTTGTGTTTTCTCTTCACTCCGAATTTGTTTATTTGGACTTTATTTATTGGAATTACTATATATATTTTTAATAGAATGTAAAAGGTTGTCCATGTATAGGTTGGCTTTAAATTGGTCTTAAATGCAAATTTGAGAACTACTTTTGCTGTTTCGCAATACGTCCATATACGCGGAAACGTTAGAACCATATGGCGGATGAATACAACGGAAGGTAGAACGCGCTATATAAGCCGGACCTTGATTTTACACTACCGGCATTTGAGTCCAGTTGTCGATTCATCCCAACAGTCGGCAGCTTGTCCACAAACCAAGTCTTGTTTTTTTCATTTTTTAAATACTTAAATTATTTACAACATGCCTGGATACTCAGACAGAGACCGCGGAAGAGATAGAGACAGAGGGTGAGTAACATTTTTCCGTTCTCGAGTTGTGGCCCCGCTCGGTGGTTTCGCTAAAATGGCTGACGAGATTTTTTTTCATTTTTTTTTTACCGCAAGAAAATCGAATATCTTTTTGGAAAATTCCACTCGTATTGAATTGAAACCAACGCTCATCGACGGACGTTTCTATGGCGACGCAATTTGACTCGAATCGAGTCATATATCTGTCTTTTATCGTCCGCTTCCGAGTTAAGCCGGTAAAGCGGAGCCCGCCGCCGTTTGTCTTTGGCTCGGGGCCTAGTTTGGCCTCGTGTTCCGGCATAGCGGCGTCTAGGCTAGTTTCCGGCTAGCTCCCGGCTAACGCAGCACTTCGGCGGTTCGTGTCGTCTGAGAAAAAAAGAAAGTGTATTTACATATTATTTAAACCCACAATATACAGTGGACATCCATTTTGCATTCTCAAACTTGATCTGAATTTTTAACTCCGGCTTAAGCTACCGTTTTAAGTACCGTCGTGTGCCGGATGAGCTGCGGTCCACATCTCCGGCTCCCAGTCACACAGCTGGCTGGGCGGCTCGGCGCCATGTGGCGGTGTGGATGCGATGTACAAAATGCCGGCTGTGTTCCATTGTTCCACCGCTGGGTGGAAAGTACATGGCAGCGACGAAATTCGAAACGTTTCTTCGGTCCTTCATCGTCTTGCCGTTCCCCCACTTCAAATGTGGTATTCTGAACGTCGGGAAACGTGAGTTTGTTTTTTTTTTTTCCACTTGTGTTAACGACACAATTTAATGGCAGGTATGGCGGCGGACCTCCTCGCTTTGGGGGCAACCGCGGCGGAGGCGGTGGGAAATTCGGCAACCCCGGAGACAGACTGCGGAAGAAACAGTGGAACCTGGACGAGCTGCCCAAGTTTGAGAAGAACTTCTATCAGCAGCACCCGGACGTCGCCCGCCGGTCTATGGTATGGTGACGGCAGTGTTGCGTAACGGTGTTAAAATGTGCTTCCCCCGCTGCACGTGTTGGGAGTTACGCAATCGGCAACAACCTCTGGTTTTAACTTGTCCACATGTTTCAATTCTCGCAGCAAGAGGTCGAACAATACAGAAGGGCCAAAACCATCACAGTCAAAGGCAGAGAATGTCCAAACCCCATCACCAAGTTTCACGAAGCCGCCTTCCCCTGTAAGTATGAAATGAGGTCAAGTGTAATCTAAAATAATAATTATAATTAAATAATGAAAAAGATCTGTTTTTTTTTTTAAACGTTTTGAATTGCTCCTCTTCCTCAGCTTATGTGATGGATGTGATCAACAAACAGAACTGGACGGAACCCACCCCGATCCAGGCTCAAGGCTGGCCTCTTGCCCTCAGTGGCAAAGATATGGTTGGAATTGCACAGACTGGCTCTGGCAAAACTCTCTCAGTAAGTTTCAGTCTTACTCTCATATTCAACATCTGTGTTGTATTGGTTTTTTAATCCCCACCCACTCGCATCATAGTCACAGTTTCGATATGAATGTCTTTTTTCTCCTCTCCCCCAGTATCTGTTGCCAGCAATTGTCCACATTAACCACCAGCCTTTCCTCGAACGTGGAGATGGTCCAATTGTAAGTAGTCACAGGACATTATTATTATTTTTTTTTACGAAGCACATTTCAAGTAGTCATTGAAAGTGCTGTACACAAAATACGAACGCACAATGTCATCATGTTTTGATACAAAAATTCCTTTCGCATTGCAGTGTCTCGTCCTCGCTCCAACCCGTGAGCTGGCACAGCAGGTGCAACAGGTGGCTGCTGAGTATGGCAGAGCTTCTCGCCTGAAGTCTACCTGCATCTATGGAGGAGCACCCAAAGGACCTCAGATCCGTGATCTGGAAAGAGGTACTGTAGCCTTTTTTTCAGCGAAATGTGGCGAGCCAGCCACCCTCTCCCCAAATTTTGGGATGATGAAATAACTTATTAACCCCCCCCTCCGCCCAGGTGTGGAAATCTGCATTGCAACTCCAGGAAGGCTGATCGACTTCCTTGAATCAGGAAAGACGAACCTCCGCAGGTGCACCTACCTCGTGTTGGATGAAGCTGACAGAATGCTGGACATGGGCTTCGAGCCTCAAATTCGAAAAATTGTCGACCAAATCAGAGTAAGTCCTTTTGAAAAAAATAATAAAATCCACTCACTATGAAATGTGAGGGGAGACGCTGTTAGACCAAATGTAAATCAGGATTTGTAATGGATTCCCACTTTCTCAACCTCCTTGAAAACGCACAGCCGGATCGTCAGACTCTGATGTGGAGCGCCACATGGCCCAAAGAGGTTCGCCAGCTGGCTGAAGACTTCTTGAAAGAACACATCCAGATCAACGTGGGGGCGCTGCAGCTGAGCGCCAACCACAACATTCTGCAGATTGTGGACGTCTGCAATGACGGAGAGAAGGAAAACAAGTAAGAGGCTACATGCACAATCATTTGAAACTTTATTTAAAATTTATTTTTTTTTAGATATTTGATTTCTTTAATTAATCTTATTTGTCGCTTTAGACTCATCCGCTTGCTCGAGGAAATCATGAGTGAGAAGGAGAACAAGACCATCATCTTTGTGGAGACCAAAAGGCGATGTGATGACCTCACCAGGAGGATGAGGCGGGATGGGTAAGTGTTGAAACGAAGTTTGTCTTCATTTAAAAAAAAAAAAAGAAAGAAAATAAATTCCTTTGGTCATTGTGTGAAGTAACGTTGACCCTTTGGATTCTTCCAGTTGGCCAGCCATGGGCATCCATGGAGACAAGAGCCAGCAGGAGCGAGACTGGGTTCTTAATGGTAAGTGGAAACAAACACTTGTAAATTATTTCCAAGTCTTTGATGGATCCACCTAATGACTGCGTTGTCTTGCAGAGTTCAAATACGGAAAGGCTCCCATCCTAATTGCTACTGACGTCGCCTCCAGGGGTCTAGGTCAGTATCCTCCCTGAGTGCCCCCACAAATTTGAGAGAGAGAAAAGAAAGTGTTATGTACTTTCTTTAACACTTGTGCTTTTTTTTTTCTGAGTTTCTCCCCTTCCCTGAAGGAGCGGTCTGTGTGGCAGGGCCTTGGCATGACAAGCCCAGGTTCTCCAGAGGGGGAAGGAGGATTCTTGGAGGTGTCCTGACTGGCGAGGCACGGGCCTCCCAGTCGTGCAGATATACAGAGGTGACCAGGCCCTAGCGCTGGCCTGTCTAAAAGCGAAAAGCAAACGGTGGGGGACAAGTGGAGGACTGGTCTCGGCTCCTCCCCCACCAGCTCGTCTGTTCTCTGGCCATGGTTTGGACTGCTGCACACACCCACCCGGCTCTCTAACTGTCCCAGCTCTAAGCCAACCACCACCAGCCTCCTATTGTCACGCATGCAATTTTTTTTTGTCCATTTTTTGGAAGCACTGCCCAGCAAAACCATTTGATGTTTTTGGTCCCTTTTTTTGTTTAACCCCCTTTTGGGTTTTTTTTTTACTTTTTTGTCGTGGAGGTGGTATTTTTCCATATTTTTTCCTTGCCTTGACTCTGTGGAAGCATGGGTGGCATTTTAACACGGCAGCTCCGTAATCTTGTGTCGGAAGAGCAAGCGTTAGAGATTGGTTCAGTACGCTCACCTCTGTAATGACATGGCTACTGGCGCTTTTTGGTGACAGTGGGACATGCTAGCGGGACAGAATCCAAGCTCACACTCCTCCCTCGCCTGCGTTTCAAAGTCATGTCGAGACCTGCCAACGCTGAGAGACGGTTGTGACAGACGCGCCGGGCGCTCCGGACTCGTGGGGTCCGACGTTCTCTCTTTGTGGGCTCCCTACAAAATGGGGGCTTTTTCCCCCCAGCTCTACGGGGGGGGTGTTTTTTCTTGGCAAGAGTCGGCGCCACGCTGCTAGCTTTTTGAACGTTGCGCTCCGCTATCAGACGACGAAAACGGGTCGAGGGCGTTTTTAGCAGTCCCGCCGTGCAGGGGCGCCCCCCGATGGTTGTTTGACTAATGGGGAGTTTGCTGCAATGGGAACGGACTAGTGAATGCATACTCCAAGAAATGGTAAGACTTTGGATCCATTGTTTGCGCGGGCAGGGGTTGGTTCCGGTTCCGACAGCGGAGCAGGACGGAGGGGGCGGGGCTTAAGCCGGATGTAGAAGCCAATGGAGTGTGCATCGTTTCTCTCTTCCCACCGTAGTCTCCCCACGGAGCAGTGTTCTCGTCTAACCTGTGTAGTGTCTTTGGTTGTACTGTCCTTGGTGCTGCAACAGCGTAGTTTCCCAAGATGGGATCAATAAAGTTCATCTGCTCTATTCTAACCAATGGTCTCTTTCAGCTGTGCTGATTATTATTCTCTTTAACCAGCCTGCCAACCCCCCCTCCCTCTGTGACTCTGGTACTAACGCTGTGATATTGTTGATGTGGTGGCGCTGGCGGGCACGCCTCGTGCGCCCTCCTCCTTTCTCTCTCTCTCTCTCTCTCTCTCTCGCTCTCTCTCTCTCTCTATCTATGCCACACGTCAACGCCCACTCCTTGCAGATGTGGAAGACGTGAAATTTGTCATCAACTTTGACTACCCCAACAACTCTGAGGACTATATCCACCGCATCGGCCGCACGGCCCGCAGCCAAAAGACGGGCACGGCCTACACCTTCTTCACGCCCAACAACATGCGGCAGGCGGGCGACCTCATCTCTGTGCTCCGCGAGGCCAACCAGGACATCAACCCCAAGCTCCTCCAGATGGCGGAAGACAGAGGAGGTAAATCTAATTGGTGAGATACAGAAACGGTGCGGCAGTAAGCAAGCGGCACCTTTCCTGAAGCTTGACTCTCTTCATTTCTTCCTCCTCTCTCGCTCTCCCACGAGTGGCTAGTCAGTCAATCTGGTCTTCAACTCCTTTGTTTAACCCACTTGATGGGTGCGATTGCGCCACCTACTGTGCTGGAGTGTGGAACAGAGTCACCACCTCCTCTTTCCCTCTATTATAATAATTTAAAAAAAAAATTTTTACTCTTGATTTTTCTTTAAGAAAATGTTATTTATATATCGAACTTTTCAATCTTATTTAATATCACTTTCAGACTAAAAACCTCTACCACTTTACCTTATCTTTTTCAGCTGTCCTCTGGTTATTTCATATTTTTCACATTCACATACAGCAGGGGTGTCAAACTCTAGCTCACAGTGGGGCCAATATTTAAAACTTGGACAAAGCCGCAGGCCAACATGAATATTTATTTTATTTCAAAAAAAAATCTTCCTCCAGATGTAACGGTGAACCTTTTCATGAGCTTAATACTATTTATAACTTGATACTATTTCAAATTAAAAAAAAAAAAAAAAAACTCAACAAAATCAAAGCAATGAAAATCTATAGACCTTGTTTTAATCGCAGCCTTCTGGTTTCATACCAGCTGGGCGGCACTGCGGGCCACGGGCCAGAGTTTGACACCTATGACATGCAACATGATGTCCTGTTTCCCTGTCCTTCACGCACTCACACATCCCAGATGGATGTTTTCCCAGTACTTGTAAAGTATTTATTATTGCTCTGGTTTCAGTCTTGTCCTTAAACTGTGTAGAAACATCTTATTAAGTGACGGTTTTCTCTCTCTCTCTCTCCCCTGTGTCCAGGTCGTTCAAGGGGCGGCCGCGGTGGTGATTATGACCGCAGGGACAGATACGGCCGGCGGGACTTTGGTGGTTTCAGGGACCGGGACAACGGGCGCGGCGGCTTTGACGGCAGCAAATCGTTCGGCGGCGCAAACTCTGTGAACGGCTACGGAGGCAGCAATGGCAACAGCAACGGCTTTGGCGGCGGCGGCGGCGGCGCTGCTGCGGCCTACAACGGCAACGGACAGTCTGCTTTCGGCGGCGGCGTGGCGGGCGGCGTCCAGGCCGGAGCCTTCGGCGGCCAGAGCGCCTTCCCCGCGCAGCAGTTTGCCCCCGGTAAGAACGGCGCTCAGCAGCCAATGGCAGCACACCCCCAGTTCCCCTTCCCCCAGGCGCCGGCCCCCCAGCAGCACCCGGCCCCGCTGGTGCCCTACGCCATGCCCCCCCCGCAGTTCTCACAGTAACACACAAACAAAACGACGCACCCAAACACTTGAAAAAGTAATTTATTGCTTTTTTGTCTCGTTTTAAGTTTCACATTTAATCTAGAATTTTTTTTTTTTTTTTTTTTTTTTTGTATTTACACGCAACAGGTTACAGTTTAAACTTGTCATATGAAGATCTGCAGTGCAGCATTAGTGGCGTTGCACACCTTCCTTCCCCTCCCCTCCTTACTATGTATTTAATTTGTTACATTCCTCAGTAATACTAAGTTTTGTACTAGGTAATTTCAAATGTATTTTTTTCCATGTGTAACATTGAAAGTGATGTAAAACTCGACCTTGGAAGTGCACTGCATGATCTTTGAAATAAAACAACAAAAACAAATTGCTTCTCTTTTTATTTATATATAGACTTTATTTTTGTCAGTTGGAGCCCTGAGGTATTGACTCAAATCTACAGCCATAATGACAGCCAAACATTAAAAGTAAAACGTTATTAGAATTAAAAGTTGATCTTTTGATGAATTAAAGTTGTCTATAAAAGTTAATGTATTGTTTAAATTAGTTGTGTGACATTGAATCTCGTGCACCTCATTTTCTGGAAAGATAATTTGTGGGAAAGATGTAGCTGTCAAAATGTCCATATGGGGTTTGCAGCGAAGAACCGCTGTTAAATGTGAATATGTCTGCAGAGGTTCTGAATGCAATATTCAGTTTAGAAAATGAAATCTAAAAAAAGTACATACACATAATGTAATATTCTTGGTAACCAACAAAACATGCCGAATGAACAGTTCTAGAAACGCCAACCAACAATTACTACTTTTTTTTTTCCAAAATAAAATGTGACCTTTTACAACAGTGTGAATTGGTAAAATGCTCCCTTGAGCTCTAGAAATCTTTAAATTAAGAAATGTACTGATGTTGGCCTCCATATATATTGACAAGAACAGGTATAACCTGTTCTTGTCTATATAACCGATGAGCACAAAAAGGAAAATGGGATTCAAATTATCAAATAGTATGGAGGCACATTTCTCAAAGTAAAAAAAAAGAATCACTGATTAAATTTAGCCAAAAAAAAAAAAAACTTGATTACAGAATGAAAAGTCGAAAGTCAGATTAGGATCGGTTTTATGTTTTTGTCCACGAGGAGATTAAAAAGAGGAACTGTCTTCATGGCGTTCTAGTTTTGGCCACACGAGGGCTCCATTGTTGTCCATTGAGGTGCCGCCGTTGAGGTTAAGAAATACTGGCAGTATTAACTATACACCTTCAGGGATGGTCGTCACCGACGACGCAGAAAATGTAGACAGTACACGCAGTACACAGTAGGTGTCGCCAACTCCTGACCTATAGACTCGCCGACGACTGTCACGGACTCCCCAGCTGATTCATCCTTGAACTTGAAGCTGTCATCAGTGAATCATGTGTGGGCTTGTTTATAACCAGTATTTCTGGGTTTCTAATTAATAGTAAACGTGGCCATCAAAGTACAGGGATACTTCTCTGATGTAAAATAAAGAAATAAACTCAGTAAAAAGATTGACCAAGCAGTCAGTCAGACTGATGTTTTGGTCTCAGTTGTTATTGGACAGATTTGTTGAGTAGGAGAGGATGATGGTATTAATAGTAAAGTAGTAGTATTACGTTCACTATATTATAGTAGGAAATCCAGACTCAGCCAAAATAATGTATACACACGTCAGGAAAAGAAAAACTTGCATGAATTTATAATATAAGTATTTCTATACATATGCATACCTCTTTGAAAGTTTGATCAAATGACTAAAACACTCAAAATACCCACCAATACCTCCAGAAGCTTCACAATCCATAACACACACACACACACACACACAGACAGACAGACACAGTGTAATGGTGAATTCCAGCCACCGGGGGTCACTTCCTGGATACCTTTGACACATCTGTAGCCTCAGGTGGAATCATTCCTCTCACCCTGATGAACTGATGATGCCTAGTGGTCATACAGTCATCCAGTCCAGTTGTGAATGAATGTTGTTATGAAGTCGAGACCCAAATTTATTCCACTGCACTCAAATTCATTTCACAAAAATGAAAACGCGAGTCCAACTTTCTAGTCTAGTGTCATGCTTAGTAAATAAATTATTGCAATTATTGAATTGTGTGTCCTGCAGACCAAATCCCCACAATTGTATCTATTAATATGTGTGTGTATATATATACATATATATATCCAGAAGCCACGACCCAATCAAAACAGCTCCTTAACCCACTTTTGGGTTGCGACCCACCAGTTGAGAAACAGTGCTCTAAGGCACAACATGGACATCCTGGGATCGTGGATTAGCATTAGCTTGCAAGGGCCATGAGGAGGTTTTGGGGCTTTGGGGGTGTTAGGGTGGGATGGGGTGGGGGGGGGGGGTCCATGAACGTCTCATGAAGGACCCATCACCTCCTCATGGGCCTGATGCCAGATTGTGCTAGAAGCATTCTGGCATGACAAACCACAAACACCTCATTTTTCCTTTTTCTGTTCTTCTACAATAATTGATTTTGGTCCTTTTTGCAATAAGGAGCTGCTTTCACATATTCACATCTTGTTTTGTTATTTGTCACACCTACATTTCACTTTCACTTGTTTTTAGCACTTATTTAGATATGTAAACAATGTTTTTTATTTCATTTTTGAATTCACTCTTTTCACCCTATATGCTGCTGTAACCATGCACATTTCCCCAATGTGGGATTGATAAAGGCCTTCTTCTTCTCCTCCTTCTTCTTCTTCTCCTTCTTCTTCTTCTTCTTCTTCTAGTAACTATTCAAGTAACCATTAGGTTGCCTCTCACCACCTCCTCCACCCTCCCTCCATTGCGCCACAGGTCAGCCAGTCACGGTGGATCGCAGCTCTTTAACTGCCGTCCCTTCTTGGGCGCGGCTGCTCTAAATGGCTGTGTTCACTGAACCTTGGCCCTGCGTGGAAACCCCAGTGCTCATTAACTAACGCGTCAGAGATCTTTTTTTTTTTTTTTTTTTGTGTTCCCCTTTCTGTTCTCCAGCCACGCCCACTTTTGACCAGACTCACCTGCATTAGTAATAAACACGTTTTGCTTGTGAAGTTGCATTTTCTCCCCCGCTCTTTGATGATGACTTATGGATCGATGTTGTTCGAGTCCTGCTTGTTGTGAGTGGAATTACTCAGTTTGAAAAATGCACAGGTGACCTGTTCACTTCAGTTGCCAAGTTTTAAGAACATTGATAACACTAAAAACTGAAATGCTAGTATTTTCTAGAAATATACCATACAAATATTTGCGCTCGTCATGTATATCACACTTCAGTATCCGTTCCAGTCGTTGTATATTAGATTACATAAACTTTATATGTGTTGCATTTCATTGTTTGCAGGACTAGTTTATTTCAAATCTAAGCATTTCAAGGGCAACATGTCAAAAAACGCACCACTGCTTAATGAACCAGGGCACCTGAACTCAAACAACTGTTGCCCAGTGGCATCTGCCCTTTTTTCCACTCGCTGCCAACACCTCCCGCCGAGGTCAGCCAACACTTTCCATCAACTGAACTACGCCAAACCTTTGCAAATAAATTCCCAATCAATTGTTGGGCATTTTGACACGGACATTTTTGTCGGCTCTGTGTAAACGTAGCCCTGGCAGAGGAACGACTGAACAACAGGTCTGTTTTGTTTTGGAGCTTGTCAACCTTTTGCCCAGAGGTTTACAATCACAACACGCAGAGCAAAGCTGCCACCTCCTCTGGTGTTCACTCTGTGCTCAAAGGAGTGTTCAGCTCTCTGCCAGCTTTTCTTGCGCCGGAGGGAAATATTGGAATCCTCTTGTGCTAAATGCCTCAAATATGTCTCTTTAACCCCTCAGTCCTTGAAAGGTCCAGTGTGTAAAAAACAATTGGCTTGATTTATGATTTTTATATTGCTAAAAGCTTAACATACTGCCCATAAAATACATTTAAAAAGTGTATAATCACAGTGCAATAAAAGTCATTTGGTTTTCCTACCCTTAGAAAGGTTCTCACATGTATATATATATATATATATATATATATATATATATATATATATATATATATATATATATATATATATATATATATATATATATATATATATATATATATGATATATAATACCTTCCTGTGTGTTACTTGTATATATATATATATATATATATATATATATATCTCCTGTATTAACTGTACTCAGTCACAGACACTGCAACACAGAAGGATCAAGGCCAACTCCCCCTCCCTGTCAGAAGTTCATTAGTACTTCCTTGCGTTTGCCTCATTCCTGTCCCCAGGTATGTGGGTGTGGGTCCGAGGAGCCACCTGTGCCTGCAGTGGGTGTGTAGCCAACACACCCACTGCAGGCACGAAACCACGACGGCGCGTTAGTTGAACTGCATCCGCTCCGACGCAGAAGCGCGAAGAAAGTCTCATTGTTTTCCGACGCCGCGGAGGAGGCGTCTCCGACTCCCACCGCCCACTTCACGGTGCTGGAAGTCAAACACTGCACATTCCCTGCAGCTTTGCCAACTCTGTTATCAGCCCTTGTCTCTGCGCCGCTGAAGCGTGGACTCTTCACGACAGACTTTGGCTCTGTGCGTAAAGTGAAAGGCGTGTGCCAGATAACCAGTGGTATTTAAAAAGGAACGAGCTCTGCCGCTCTGCCCCTCATGAGATTTATTCAGCCTGCGCGGTGATCAAACACAATCTGCCACCTAATGACACACACGTCCTGGGCTTAACCATGAATGTTATTATGATTTAAGTCATATTTTTATAGCCCTGAACTGTTTGAACTTCCCTTCAAAGCCAGTTTTTCCAGGTTTCGATCATTCTTGTTCTTTGGTTTCCTCTGTAACCTTATGTGATGTTCAGTAAACCAAAGACTTCATTTTTAAATATAACATTTATTTTGATTAATCTCAGGAAGCAAAATGACAAAACACAGAAAAGAAAATAAGGTGACCTATTCGAAAAGTGAGTGAGAAGAAGCAAAGCTTGCTAGCTCTCACCCCTTTCTCTAAATATAAATTATATAAATAATAATAGTATAAAGAATCAGAATCAGAATCAGCTTCATTGGCCAAGTCTGTGCATGCCAAACAAGGAATTTGACTCCGTTTTTTCTCCATCCCACTACTTACAGGAGGTTAAAAAAAACAAAAACAAACGACAGAATAAGTAAAAGTAAGCGTAAACAAGTAAACAATGTGCAACCGGAAGTATACATAAATTATAAACTATAAACAGTGTGCAACTCGGTGGAGGAGCAAAATAAGGATCTATATACAAGTCTACATAGTATCTATAAATAAAATATATTTATAGATATGCAAAGTATTCGTTAAATGTGCACATATAGCTAAAAATCTGTCTAAATATACCTAAATATAAAAAAAAAAATATATATATACAAGTCTACATATGTATACCCTGTGACAGTAAAATAAAAAGAAACATAAAAAGAAAAGAAAAGGAAAAGTCGAGGTGGAAATGTTCAGTGTAGTGCAATATGAGTAATGTAATGTAACGTAAACACCAATGTTAACAGGTTAAGTAGTGCAGTATGAGCAATGTAAAAAGGAAAAAAGGATGTCTCTGTATTCATGTGTCCGCATAAACGGCAGGCAAAAGTAATGAGGTCGTCATCATGAGGTTGTGCAGCATTCCACGTCAGTCACTCATATGAAAACAGGGCTTTTTGTTTGGCCAACACTGCAAATTAGATCTTGGAGCAGCAGCTGCATCGCAGGACGGCACTCACACACTGGGGGCAGGATTGAGGAAGTGGTTCTGAAGTTGCACCGAAGGCCCACGTTCTGCTGCGGAGTACCCTTGTTTTCCATCAAAGCAAGAGTGTGGGACACTGAACCAATGATCTATCTATCTATCTATCTATCTATCAATCTGTCTATCTATCTATCTATCTATCTATCTATCTATCTATCTATCTATCTATCTATCAATCTGTCTATCTATCTATCTATCTATCTATCTATCTATCAATCTGTCTATCTATCTGTCTGTCTATCTATCTGTCTATCTATCTATCTACCAATCTGTCTATCTGTCTATCTATCTATCTATCTATCTATCTGTCTATCTGTCTATCCATCTATCTATCTATCTATCTATCTATCTATCTGTCTATCTATCTATCAATCTGTCTATCTATCTATTTATCTATCAATCTGTCTATCTATCTGTCTGTCTATCTGTCTATCTGTCTGTCTGTCTATACAATGTATCTATTTTTTATATATATATTCTGATTTTCAATGCACAGGTGTGTTAGCTCATTGCTAAAGCAAAATGTCGTTGTGGACATGTACAGCGGTGGAAAAACGTCTTTGGACACACCCAACATTTTACTCAATTATCCCAATTATTGCCATCCAATATTAGCCATTATTTTTTTTGTGTGTGTGTGTGTGTGTGTTTAAAAAAGTTCTTTTTCTTGGCTGCTACTTCTTGGACTCTGAATGTGTTGCAGGTGACGTCATCTTGCTGAAACATCCCATTCTGGGTGGGATGGAAGGGTGCAGGTGCAGCATGGGGGTCAATGTTGGTGAGTGCATTGAAACAAACTGCACCTGGAGACTTAAGACTGATTCTTTGCACGATGCAGTGACTCGCAAAGTGCATGAGGTGTCCAAAAAATGTCCCTTTTTTGTCACCACAGCAGATACTGCACCAGTGTGACAAGTAACGAGAAGGGACCACCCGTGTATCGTTTGTTACTTTACCAGCAGTGCTGTTGGGATTACTCCATAAAAGTCGTTCAACTGCTGATCACTCCTTAAAAAGTAATCTAATTACTTCTTTAATTACTTTTTATTTCATAAGTAATCAATTACTAATTACTTTAGTTCCTGCACATAACGTACAACGAACCACAATATTCTTTGATTTGGAAGAGATGAACTCAAAATGATGTTTGTACTTCCAGCTGTCAAATGCAGCCGCTGTTTTTTTCTTTTGCCGACGCCGTGCTTGTTTTGGTGCGTCGTTGAATATGATTGACACCGCATGCAATCTGCAACATCGGTGTTTTCGGTTGTTTTTCTAAATTTCAGACATTTTGTGGATAATAAGACATTTTTAGCTATTTCGCAAAAGTAATGGAATTGTTACTTGATAAAGTAATTATGACATACCTACCAGTTTTGCCACAGTAATCCCCATTGCATTACTCTGTTACACAAAAAAATAGTTTAATTACAATAGTGGATTACTTAGTAATAGATTACTCACCAACACTGCACCCTACCCTTCAGCACAAAGCCGACCCGGGTTACTTGGTAAAGTAATTCTGGTATAATTACCAGTTTTACCAGAGTAATCCCATTACATGACTCAGTTACTCAAACAAGTAGTTTAGTTACAGTAGTGGATTACTTAGTAATAGATTAATCGCCGACACTGTTTATTAGGGGCGAGTGTGGACTAGCCTCTAACTATTAGAGACAGTCGTCCCATAAGCCACAATACACTCGTGTTGTGTCTACCGTGCTACACTTTTAGTGTTAAATCACAAAGAGGCCGGCAGGGTTGTGGAGCGCAACAAGGTTGATGCACCTGTCGTGGCAGCGTCCTCCTGTGAAAACACTCCTGCTCAGATGTTACTACAAATCTACTGTGTCTTGTATTCCAGGGGGTGAAAACTCCCGCTGTACAATCCAGTGTCGTTCACGTCATCAAAACGCTGCTCTTTCTGTCGGCCGAGCGGATCGCTGCGATCAACTGGAAACAGTGGAAACCAAATTGTTTCAGCGTGGGGAAAACTGGGACAAACAAGACCAAGACGAGCAAGTTTTGCTCTAATTTTCCCAGATGACGTCACACTTGGTGAACTTCATTGTCCCAGGAATTCTGCCAGACCTTGCCTTAGGTAAGCGTAAACACGTTGTTATTGTTCTTATTATAGTTCTATCTTGTACTACTACGGTCCACGTCTTTGACGTTATGATCGTGAAATGTAAATTTAAAAAAAAAAAAAAAAAATACAAAGAGCAAACTTTCAGGGTTAATTACTCGTGTGTTAATTAGGCCTACATTAAAAAAAAAAAAAAAAAAAAAAACCAAAAAAAACAACAGTCGCCCTCTGTGCAGGTGGAACAGGTCCACCCGGTCGGAGCGACACACCTGTCAGCAGGGGCGGAGCTAAGACAGGTGGCAGAGAAGGAGGCTGGGGGGGAGGAGGAGGGGCGGCGCTCCAGGAGAAGAGAAGAAAGAGCAGAGCGGAGGAGAAGAGGAGAGGAGAGGAGAGGAGAGGAGTTGGAAACCAGAACAGAGAAGAGGAGCGCTAAAAAAAAACAAACAGAGCGGCACCATGTCGGCGGCAAGTCCGGTCAAGTTTTCCAAGTGAGTCCATCGCCTCCCTCGCGGTGTCGCTGCGTTCAGGTCGGAGTATCAGCTTTCATTCATTGGTGCGGGGACTGAAGCCCCCCCTGCTGCAACACATTCACACAAAGGGGTCGTCCGTCGAGCTGAAGGGTCACTGGGGGCGGGGGGTCGCTGCACCGCGCGCTAAAGCTGCGCGTTCCGTTGTTTTCGCTGTGCAACAAGTGCAACTGTGCCCAGCGCGAGGATTCAAGTGCGTGCACGTCCAATGCCGTGGAACCCGTGGCTGTTTGAGCAGAGGAGTGTTGACTTAAGGCGTCCTGTGTTTTTTAACGGAGCAACGCATGGACTTGAACGCACCACGTCCAGTCAGTCAGTCAGTCAGTCAGTCAGTCAGTCAGTCAGCTACGAGATACATTGAAACACTGCTGTGAAACTCGATGCCGAAGGTTGTTTTTTTATTTTTTATCTGACCTGTGTGTGTGTGTGTGTGTGTGTGTGTGTGTGTGTGTGTGTGTGTGTGTGTGTGTGTGTGGAGCAGGTTTACAAGTTGACTGTGCGCCCGGGGGTGAAGGGAGTGTCGGGGCGGGGTGACTCCGCTGTCAACAGTCACACTCGGGCTTCATCACGAGTGTGTTGCTCGTGGCTCAGGGGGACGGGGGGCGGAGGGGGGGCGATGCAGCTTGTTTGCACTTTCCCGCTGACAAAAAAAATTAAAAAATAATAATGTGGGAATCATTCTGAGCATTAGGATGATAGCGAGCTGTGAGGGAGGAGAGGGAGGGAGGGAGGGTGGGAGGGCGGTTCTGGATGTGTCACGGTCGGATTGGAAGAACTTTACGACAGAGAGATAAGAGTGCGTGCTGCCATAAAGCGAACTAGTGTGAGATAGCACCCTGCACTTTTTTTTTTTTTTTTTTTTTAAATGACCTCTGCAGAATTGACCAGTGTTGGGTAACATCTGATCAATGTGCAAACACAACGCTGTCTGGTTTCAATGTAGAATAATAACTGCATTCAGCAAGAATATAGATATATACATATATCATATATTTTATATATATATTGTTATATATATATATATATATATATATATATATATATATATATATATATATATATATATATATATATCATATATATATATATATATATATATATATATATATATATATATATATATATATATATATATATATATATATATATATATATATATATATTTTAAAAAAGAGCCTATAATGTCATGTGGGAAAAAGAAATGAGGTAATTTTTAATGGTTCTGCTAGAAAACTTTCCCCGCGGTGGCCACCGTGTGAGACCATGACTCACTGTGGTGGTGACGAGATTCCTGAAATGACTAAATGGCTGTTTTTATGACTGTTTATTGTCGCTGTACTTTATGACATTTGGACGGTCACCATTACCAATTAATTCGAGGAAAGCAAATCTTCCTGACTACACTGACCCTGATAATACATCTTCTATATCAACTCGTTCCTGCTGTGATTAGCGTTAGTGTTGTATCAACGTCTTTCTTGAAATCCATGACAATCATCAAGTCAGAAATACATTACACATCTTAAACACGTACATGTATAAAAACTAAACAAAAAGATACTGTACATCAGTCAACAAAGATATGACTTGAGATGCTGTAGTGTGGAAGTGTGAAGGCCTTTTGTCAAATTATTGGCGCGTAGCTCCACTCCTGGTCATTTTCAAATTGGAGAAGCCGAATAAAAAATGTCAAAAGCGTTTTAGAGCGAGTCATCCTCTGTTTAAACATTCGCCTAAACATTCCTGTCATGCGATTTGTCAGATGACCAATAGTTTCAAAACCTCTGCACACATTTTGATATCACCGTGCCGCCACGCAGGCTACTGCCATCTCATCATAATCTGTCATCGGCATCCCTCAGGGTTAGACCGGAGGTGAAATTAAAGAATTAGAAGAGCAATAAAACAGACTCATACAAAGTCCAACACCTTTGAACAGCCATAAAAAGGAAGTCACGGCAGGAACTATTAGGAGTCGTAATGTCTGACTAGAAGTGTCGCTGCCAACCTGGAAGTGAGTTGGAATGTCTGTGGGATGGGGGCTGAGACAGAGCGGTGTCACCGCATTCCTGACGCACACACCCTCCGCTCGTGGGGTGTGTCACAGTAAATAGCTGTCATACTCATGTCACCAGAGGTGTAACGGCAGACCCTGTCAGCAGGAGACTTGAGTGACAGGCGGAAAACCGACCAGCATGTTAATTGAATTCGCTTCAAACACCTGCTGGTTTAGGAACCAGCTCTGTTAAGCTTCATGTTATGTTAACGCAGGCCCTGAACATGTCGCTCTATTACTTCTGCACAGCCTATAATAATTATAAGAATGAATAATAATGGCTTGACTGACTTTATATAGCAAGATACCCAAAGTGCTTTACAATGGAACCCATTATTCATTGACACCACATTCACACTGACGGTGGTAAGCTAGCTACATGTGTAGCCACAGCTGCCCTGGGGCAGACTGACGGAAGCGTGGCGGCCAATCTGCGCCAAACGGCCCCTCCGACCACCATCCAACATCCACTCACATTCGTACGAGGCAATGTTGGTTAGGTGTCTTGCCCAAGGACACAACGACAGACTGGGATTGAGCGGGATTTGAACCGCCAACCTTTCAGTCATTGAACAGCCCGCTCTCCCTCCTGAGCCAAGACCCAATTGCAAGCCACTGCAACCTGAATACACACGATGCTGTACTGTGATACATGTTGTACAAAAATCGCCTAAAAACTCGTGGAACAATATGAGGCCTGTTGCTTTGCGTCGATTGTATCATATTGAAATATTTACATGTATTGTCAAAACCGGTCGGACTCATTTTAATATATTTTCATTGATCTTTTGCATACATTTCGTGCAAAATGACACCCTGTTCTGTGCAAGTATGCCTCATTAGAAACAGAATCTTATCCACAAAGACTCTGACCTCCGCAAGTAGTTTTTGACATTTTTTTTTTGTTGTTGTAACTTTGCTTCATTTGCGGTTTTGCGTCTTGCATGTTATGAAGGCAGTGTTAATCTCAATGACAAATACGACGTCCTGGTTAAATAAAGGTCAAATAAATTCAGGAGTCTTAAGGAAGACTCTTGCTCTTGTTGTCAGCGTTCTCCTTTAGCCGATCCACAAGCGGAGGCAGTAGCAAAGGTTTTGTCCGGAAGGGCACCCTTTGTGGAAAAGAAATGAAAGCAGAGGAGAACTACATGTGCACACAACACAGCACGACGGCTTTGTTGAATGTTGAAGTTGCGCTGATGACGGTCTGTGCTCTCACGCAGGACTCAGGCCAATGATTTGGCCATACTCATCACTCGCATGCAGGCCAAGGCGGACCATGTGGAGAAGAACATCCTGGACTCAGAGAATCGGATGGATACGGTAGGAGGTCCACTCGCCACGCCCGAGAGAGGACTTTGTCCGGACTTGGTCGTATTTTCAGTTGCTTCCTTTTTAACAGAATACCCGGGAAAAGTGACAAAAGCTCCCATATCATACCCAGTTTCAGATCTTTCTCTACCATCCCTGGAGTCCAGGGTTAACCCTTTGTTTGCAGCCTTCCACTGCATGCTTTGAATATCCTCCTGCATGTTTGGAATTAGACTAGAACAAGGCAACCTCAAGTCAAGCCAAGCAAAAGGACGGTGACTTTTCACATTTCCAGAGAGAGCTCAGGGCGAGGTTGACTTGCATAAGACATTTAATCAAAGTGATCTACTGTACCATCCAGGTCCTCAGTTTCCGTGATGATTGGTGCATTAATTCAAGTCACGCTTCTGACTTGCATTGCAGATCAATAACTCTGACTCTGTCCTCCCGTGGCCTCTGTTTTTAGGATGCGGAGCGTAAAAGAAAGACTGCACCCTTGGTCCACCAGAAAGTGAATGCCGACAACCTGGTGGAGGCTGAGGTTCTGCTCAAGGACCTCTTCATGGATGTGGACAAATCCAAGAAGCTTCAGCATCCGCAAGCCTTGGAGATTGAAAAAGAGTAAGGCCATTGTGGAGCCATCCAAGGGTGACAGATGCATGCCAACGGCCACGCCCGCCCGCCAGAACTCGATATGTGACATACCACTCACTGAGTGTGTGTGTGTGTGTGTGTGTGTGTGTGCCACTTCCACATTCCCCTCGCTGCTCCACACCTGCCTACTCAGCCTGGAGTAACATACCTTTGTCTCTCCCGCTTTCAAGTGTGAAGAATCTGCACGACCGCTGGGCCAAGGACTGCGCCACCTTCAGGGAGCTCTACAACCAGATGCCAAACTTGGAGCTGAAGCCAAAGATCAACTGGGGGCCTCTGTTAGATGAAAAGCAGGTCAGCTGGAAATTCAACTGGCATTTTTTTTTTTTTTTTTTTTTAAGTTCACAAACATCTTGGTTGTCACCGAAGGTTTGAGGTCCGTAATAGATCAAATCTACTCAGTCTTCATTTTGAGTCATGGGCCACACTTAACATGTTGAGCAGGTCTAGAACACACTCCTTTAGTCAGCTGTTCCCATAGAGAGCGAGCACTAGTAGTGAAAACTGCCTTTGAAGTGGCAGAAACCTTGAGCAGATCCCATGAGAAAACAGTGGTTGGGTTGCGTATAAGTGAGAAGAGAAACATCAGAAATACTATTGACATAAAACAAACACAGACAACACAGTAGTGATCGGGACCTGTACTACCAGTAACATAATACGTAATATACATAAAATACATAACAGTGCAGATGCAGTGTTACAGGCAAAGGTGGCAAAAGTATTCACATTCTGTGCTTAAGTAAAAGTATGGATACTTAAAAAAGTACTGATTAGTAAGTAGTTAAAGTATCAACTAATGAAACATTGCATTTAGTCCTATGACACACACATGTTGACACTTTTAATAACAAACACCAATAATCTTTGTTTTTGTCCGTACTGAACATGTACTGAACAGTGACCCCAAAGGTATTTTAATATACCAAGGTTGTTGGAAAAATCTCCCTCTAAAATATGATGCACTTATATGTTGAACTACACAATGGTGTTAAGAATTCAAATAGCTCCACTTGTTGGAGGTTGCGCGTCAGAGTGTTCTCTCAGGGGTGTGCGGAGGCGCCAGAGTGTGTTTGTGTGTGTTATGTGCCGTACTGATATATGTAGTACTATGGACAAGTCATATCGTATAGTTTTTACCTTTCAGCATCAAAAAAATATTGATATATCGATATTTTTGACAACACTAATATATATATATGTATATGTATATATATATATATATTTATATATATATATATATATGTATATATATGGATATATATATATATATATATATATGGTAATATGTATATATAGTATATATGTAGCAGCTGGTGCTGATGCTGGTATATATATTTCATATGATATATATATATATATATATATATATATATATATATATATATAGCTCCAGGCTGGAGGTCGGGTGAAGGTTGATGGAGCTTCGGCAGTATTGAGTTAGCGACGGGGCAGCGGGCCACCGCAGTGGTGATGTGAGTGTTGTGAACTGTGCTCTTGCAGAAACAGCTGAACGCCGAGCAGTACGGCCCCGGCCTGGCCGACATAGAGAAGCAGATTGCGGCGCACAACATCCTCCACCAGGCCATCGAGGCCTATGACAGCCAGCTGACGCCGGCCACCGCTCCGTCGAAGGTACGTGCGCGGCGCCCTCTGCAGGGCCGTGTGTGGAAATGCCCTTCGCCTCACGCCGTTTCTCCTCTTCTTCTGTTTGCAGGAGCAGCACGCAGCCCTCAGAGACAAATATAGCAGTCTTTTGGTGAGTGAACTGTAAATGATTATAATTTTATTCTTATATAATTTCAATGCCTATTTTTATTTTCTACACTACTTTTATCTTTATACTATAGTTTAACACATTGCATGCCATTTATTACACTATTACACTAGTTCTCTTGCCAAGCTGCTGTCTATCTATCTATCTATCTATCTATCTATCTATCTATCTATCTATCTATCTATCTATCTATCTATCCTCTTGCAGGAGAAGTCCCAGCAGCGGCGCAAACACCTGGCCTCGCTCTACGACTACATGCAGGCCTGCAGCAGGGAGCTGAGCTACCTGTCAGGCCAGCAGGAGAGGATCCTCCAGAGGGACTGGAGCGACCTCATGGTCGACCCTCCCAGCGTCCGCGTGGAGTACGAGGTGAGGAGGGAGCGTGCAGACATTTCTCATTTCTGGTCGTCCGCACAGCAGTTGAGCAGATTCATTTTTTTTTCAGGAGAACCGCTGCTTTTGAACAATTCTTCAAATCATTATAATGTTGTTTTTTTTTCATTATAATGTTTTAGCTGACATACAACTATAGCTGATTGTTTTTTTCTTTATTACTCCATACATGTTTTATTTTATTTATTTTTTTCTTTTAAATTAATTTAATTTTTCTTCTTTTGCACTATATTGTAGCTGTAATTATGCAAATTTCCTAGATGTGCAGTTGATAAAGGCTTCTATTCTATTCTATTCTATTTTTATACTGAATGTTGGCACTTGGAGTTTTCTATTTTCATTCTATCCTATTTTATCTATGCTCAGCTCCATTTATAATCTATATAGCGCTTTTATTATGGCTCATATTCATGAACAAAAAGCACTGGTGATTGCCCTAAGGATGTTTTTACCTTGTTGTGTGGTTTGTTCTTGTGTTGAGCTCTGATGCTCTCACACTATTGAAGTTCCTAACTGATAAATAAAGTTATTTGAATTGAACTGAAAGTTAGCCCGTCAACCCACCAGCCTTCAGGAGCTGATTGCACCAAACTAGTGGAACTATTGTCGCCATGTCAATTATCCAGTTCTTTTTTTTTTTTGTACATTTACTTACACTTACATACTGACTTACATTACGTGCCATTTGCAGAAATTCAAAAAGACCGCCCTGCTGGCACACGAGAGGGACATCAACAAGCTGCAGGACGAAGGAGACCGACTGATGGAGGCGAGACACCCTGCCAGCGCGGCTATAAAGGCACGTCTGTCAACCGCGTCGCATACCAGCAACACTTACGATGAGCTCCGTCAAAATGAAAAAAATGCAGGAATTGATTCTGAGCCGTAGTTGTAACCGGTCTGGGTTGGACTGTTCCTGGACAGGCACACAGAGACAGCCTGCACAGCCAGTGGCAGGTGTTCCTCAACCTCTGCATCGCACAGGAAACTCACCTGGACAACATTGAAGAGTACAAGAAGGTAGCGGCAGCCTTCACTTTGACAGGACCGCCGAGCTAATCAGTCAAAGTTTTCCCACTTTTGCTGCGTCTCAATTGGCTCAGAATTCATTGAATGTATTGTTTGTTTAATCCAGTTCCAGCTGGATGCAGAGACGCTGTCCGAGTCCCTGAGCAGACTCAATTCCACCTTGGACCCACAATCGCTGACAAAAAAAGCAACCCCGAGGCCCTGCTAGCCCTGGAGGTACGACTCTTTCACTCATATGGAGCTTTTGTTTCAAAACGTGAGATGATTGAGGTGAAGCTTCCCAACAAGTCCACTTTAATCAGTATGAAATCTAATGATTTTGTTAAGTGTTTACAGTCTCCTGGGTGTCTTAGGCTGTACAGAACCAACCACCCAACTGGTCCAATTCATGAAACTGTTGGAAATGATACTTCATTTTTCATAATGGTGTTTTTGTGATGCAGACTCTCATGCTGGAAAATAATTTTATCAGCCACCAAAGGCAGAAGAAGCTGCCTTTGGTGTTGATGTATATATACGTATATATATATATATATATATATATATATATATGTATATATATATGTATGCATATACATGTTGTTTGTACATCAAGCTGCCTTGAAATATATATGTACATATGTATATTTACACATATGTGACTTACGCAAGGCAACAATTCGCTCCCTGATGTCTCTTGTCTCTCTGGCTGTATTCTTGTGACTCTCCCATTGCAAGTCTCAAGTCGAAATGCAGTGTGTGTAAAGTCAAGCTGCTTTTAAACCCCCATAATTTCTACACCTTGGCTTTTATACAACATGAATGAACACCGGACTCAAGGGATGCTTCCATGAATTGATTGATGAACGATTGCACAACCTGATTTCAACTAATTTACTGTTAAATAGGCCAGACAAGTGGGTGTATGTAATCTTGTGACCCAGTAAAAAAGCAGTGTTCTACAAATAAATATCAATAAATCTCAAATGATGAGGAATTTTTGCCTTTTCTTTTTATTTCCCAAAATCAGTAATCCCAGGGCTTCCTGGGTGCTAGTTTACTCATGATTCGGTTGTGTAACTTGAACCTAGCATGAGATTTAGTGTAGGACCATGTAGTGTATGGAAACTTTTGACCACAACTGTATGTGTATACATACAGCATATATATGTATACATATTTGTTGATCTCTGTGATGGAAGTCATCCCACCAACAGGAGGTTTCCCAGTCCAACAAGCCTCAGGAGGCTTTGTAGCGTAGCTGATCAGAGCCTTGTTTGCGCTAGCTAATGGTGACACTGTGTTCAGGGGGACGAGCCGGCGGTGGAGAGGAACGAGCAGCGCCTGGCCGCCCTCAGGAAGCTCGGCAGCAGCGTCGCGCCGCTGAAGCAGCGTCGGCTGCCGCCTGGCAAAGCAACCCCGGCGCTGTCGCTGTGTGACTGGAGGGACAGAGAGGTGAGGCGTCACCCGTCTTGTCGTCACTATGATAAAACAAAGGAAACTGGCCGGTAATTCAGATCTCTTCTGTTTTGCCACCTGCCTCAGGACACGGTGACCCGCGGCGAGATGCTCAACCTCAAGAACAACGCCGATCACAAGAACTGGGTGCTGCAGACGAGCACCGGACAGACCAAAACCCTCCCAGGGGCCTGTTTCATGATTCCACCGCCCAACGCTGAGGCCCTGGACAAAGTAGACAGGTACAGATAGGAGACGTAGCAAATCTTCCTTCACTTTGAGCCTTTTGGAACAACAGACCCGGTGAGGAACTTTACTGACTCAGCATGTGTTCACTGTGTCTGCCCAGTCTGGATCGAGACCTGAGGGACCTGAAGAAGCGCAGATCTGCCCTCATCGCATCGATGAAAAACTCAACAGTGGATGCTGCTCGTCCTCAGAGGGCAGGTCAGACACGCTTGAGGTTCTTTTTTATTTTTAACTGTGTTTAAGACTGTTGTTTTGGTCACCATGAAGCTATGAGTGCACACCAACAGGACAAAGTCTTGGTGAAAACTATTTATTTGTAAAGCTCCAAAAAGGTGTGAGCTGGTCAAATAGTTCATATCCAATATACATGGTACAAAAACACTAATTCAATTATAAAGTTGAGGTTGAATGCAACCAGTGAATAAAAACTAACTGGAAAAGTAACACTGGACGAACACGCTGATGCACTTAGCGTACACGACTTGTACACACAATAATTAGAATTGAGGCACAACAAAATGAAAAATCAAACGCTTGACTTTGCTCCTCCTCAGCCTCCGTGAAAAGAGTGCCTGAAGACCCCAAGGCAGCAGAGCTAGCCAGCGAGATCGACAAAGTCAACAGCGGCCTGGAGCGGTGCGAGAAAGAAATCCTGGGTCGTCTCAGAATGCCACTGGACAATCGCAACCCCACGCAAGACCTGGAGAGGAGGCTGTCGGAGCATGAGGTGAGTGAGTCGGGCAGGGAAGCCTGGAACCGTTAATGGTAAAATTTGGCTTGAATTATGATTTTTATATTGCTAAAAGCTTCATATATGGCCCATAAATACATTAATAAAAGTGTGTGATTGCAGTACAATAAAAGTCATTTGGTTTTCCTACCCCTAGAATGGTTTTCAAATATATATATAAGAATATCCATAGATCGATCAGGGTCTTGCTACCAGTTAGCTGCCATCTTCCACCACCATATTTCTAAGGAAGCCTGGTGTGGACAATCCAGCTGCCTGGCAGGTCATTTGGTATTCAAGGTGAATTCTGGCATTCTCAAATAAACCTAAAAAGAAGAAGGTGGACATGGTATCCAGGTTTGGGTGCGCAGGCCACCGTAGCTCACTGGCAAACTCAGGATGGGGAGTGAAATAGCGCTATAATCTTAAATGTAACCACTTGATGTCGCTGTTTCTTCTTCAAAATCTCCAAATATTACACGCTGGACCTTTAAGTTAAACAGTTTGGTTCAGCAGCCTGACGCTGCCCTCTGCTGGTCTGATAATCTGTAGAAAATGAAAACATAATTGACCCACCTTGAATACAACAGACAGAAGAGTCCAGATGGACGAACTGACATGGATAAAAAAACTTCATCTGTGGTGACTAGTTACAGTTCAAGTATAATTGTATAATTACAGAGGCACTTTATTTATTAACTGTCGTTCTCAGCAGGTTCAGGCATGTCTCTTTGCGGATTGTCTCACTGCTGCGTCTGACTCTTCGCCCCCAGAAAACTGCTCAGGCTGTGAGGAAACTGGAGTCGGAGAAAGCTGCAATCCAGAGGGAAGTTGATTCAGCCAAGAAACCACTGGGACCCACCACCTCCTCCCTGGTGCCCAAACTCAGGGCTACCAGCGGCAAGATAGATGACATCAACACTCTCATCAGCCTTTATGAGAACAAGTGGGTTCGCACAACAAGCTCAAACCACAGTCTACAGGATTTGTCTTGCTGTGCAGATTTGAACTGCATTAAAGGCTGTGCAGCATGTTCGAGAAGGACATGCCAAGACACAAAAGTCACTTGCTGGAATAATTTCCCATGTTTGTCTTTTCTCCAGAGCTACAGCCTCTATGTTTCTGGAGAAGCAGCTGAAGAACGTGGACGGCATTGTCTCTGGATTTGAAGATCAGCTGGTCAAAGACGGCACCATTCTTGACCAACCAAAGGCACTGCAGAGTCGCAAACAGCAGCTGCAGGTATTATAATATAATGCAGGGACAGAAAAGCCCGGTGTATTCCAGCAGTTCCAATGAACTTCTTTGCCGGGTTATGAAATGAATCAATCAGAACCTAAACTCTTTATTCTTCTTCAAACAAAAATCCTCCGTCCGTTGTCCAAAATGTGAAACAGGATTTGCAAAAGAGCGTCACGTCAAGAAGGAAGAGCTGAATAAATTGGGCCGAGACTTGGACCACGTGGGACAATCCTGCAATCCTCTGAAGAGGGGATTCAATGAATACTGCCCTGACATCTTCCGCCAGGAGGGTGACGTAAAGAGGCTGAAGAACCGCTACACAGCCGTCAACAACCAGCTGCAGGAGAGGCAAGGATTATTAGCACAGTCGTCAACACTGGGAAGTCGTGGCTCCCCGCAGCTCAGTTGAATCTCAACGCTTCCGAGATACACGGCATTCATGATCAGGGGTTCCTTTAAATCTGACTTTCTGCAGGAGTGCTCTTGTAAAAGAAGCCGCCAATAAGAACCAAGACTTCGAGAATGCGCTTCAGTCCGTGGATTTCTTTCTGCTCACTTTGCCCAACAGTGGCGTCAAACCCACTGACGATGTGGGACAGATCAGCAGCAAGTTGACCTCGCAGCGGGTGAGTGGCGCGGCTGTCCGTTAAATAAACGTTGTGAAATTTAAAAGATGAAATGTAATTCCATCAAGAGTCGCATTACATGGTGGTGTGTGTATCATTATTCAGAAAGTGGTGGAAGATCTTAAGAAGAAATCCAGCGATTTAAGCCGTGTCAAGGTTCTCTCCCGCGACCTGCAAAGTGTCTTAAACGTGAGTTCAGAAATTGTTTTCATGCTTCTTTTTGTTTTGTTTTGCTGTTGTCTTCACTGAACTACTATTGAAATGAGCGTGCCTCTGAGTTGATCGCGCATCGTCTTTCAGGAGTATGAGGTTAAGTCAAACAGTTACCGTGGAATGCTGAGAGACGATGACGACGACGACGCGACGGCGACGGCGATGATGAAGACGAGCAGCCTTACCCAAAGAGACGCAAACCTTCCACTATGGCTCAGGCTGTGCAGAGGAAGGTACATTTGTAATCGACCAGTCCAAAGCAGATCAAAGCATAACAGTTCTGCCCGTCCATTTGAATAATTCAAACATTTTCGGGGCTCATTTTACTTTTTGACCTCCACAGGAAAAAAATCTACAGAATCTTTTCTCTGAGGTGTCAGCACAAAACAACCAGCTGTTGAAGCAGTTGGAGACTGTGAGGGACATCAAGACCAGGGTACGATATGACAATACCATTATTCTCAGTTATCTTTAATGCTAATTATGCCATCCTTTGTTTGATTTGTTCTCAATTGTCCTTTTGTTCTTGCCCAGAATGAAGACAAGGTTACACAGGTTGTTATGAGTCAGCAGCTGCAGCACCAAAGCCAAAAGAGGGACCAGGAGGAGAGCGACAGTCTCAAAAATGAGCTGAGCGAAGAGACTGAGAGGCGCTTACTGGCCGAGAGAGACCTGGAAACATACCGCAAAAGGTTTTTATCGCTGAAAAACAGAAGAGGGGTGGAGAGGTTTGAAGAAAAAGAGATAGTTCAGTACTATCAGGATCCTAAACTGGAGATGGATCTGAAGTCCCTCAAAAGTCAGATCCAGGAGGAATCTCTCAAGAGGTCAAGAACCCAGACAGAGATTCAGGTTTTCAATGAGAGGATTATCAAACTGGAAACGCAGCTGAGAAGTATTGAGCCTAAACTTTTGACAAAGGTTTTTACCGAGTACGAGAGAGACCCGCAGCTGGAGAAAGAAGCAGCCAGAATCAGAAAGGAGATGCAGAATATTCGACAGGAGCTTCAAATGAGGGACACAGACACGGTTCATGTGAAAACTGAGCTCACCGTTCTTCACCAGCAGAAACCTAAAATCAAGGAGAAGGTGGTAAAGAAGGAAGTGGTGAGATTTGAGAAAAATGCTGACATGCTGAAAGCTGTACTCACGTTCCAAGGCGACATTGCAGCCGAGGAGTCAGAGAGCAAGATGCTTAACACGAGCATTTTTAGTACCAGGGCAGAGATTAACAAGCTAGAGAGCCTGATTCCAACCATACAGCCCAAAACAGTTACGAAGATGGTTAAGCAAGTGCAGCAAGATCAAGGCAGTGTAGAAGAGTTGAAGAAACTTCAAATGGCTTGGGATGAAGAGAAAGCTGAAAATGCAATCTTAAAGAAGGACCTGGCCACCTTGCAGCTACATTATAGCGAGGTGGAAAAGCTTAAGCCTAAGGTTCAGGTCAAGGAGATAATTAATGAAATCAACAGGGTTGACCCTGAGACAGAGGTCGAAATAGTGCGTTTGAGAAAGGAGGTACAAGAAACCAATCGAACCCGGATAGACTTGGAGAAAGAAACCACCACAGTGACGGCGCAGCTGGCAAGCCTGCGTGCTCTGAAACCCAAAATCGAGCACAAAGAAGTGACACAGGAGGTGTTCAAAGAAGAGAGAAGCCCAGAAGTCATCAGGGAATTGCAAAGACTTGGCAACCAAGTGTCCCGCCTGCAAGTCAACTTCAACAGCACCCTCGAGCTGCTGACCCGTCTACGCAAAGAAAGAGACCAATTGAAGGATGAAAAATCTCGGGTGGAGACCAAGATAATAACAAAGGATTTGATAAAATATGAGAATGACCCACTGCTTACGAAAGAGGCCGACCGAATCCGCCGAGATGTGAGAGAAGAGACTCAACAGCGTCGCAGCTTGGAGGAGCTCCTCTTTGACCTTGAAAACCAATACATTGTCTTGGAGAGACAGAAGCCGGAGGAGAAAATTGTTCTGCAGGAAGTCGTCCGCTTTGAGAAGGATCTAAACCAGGTCCTGGAGCATGAGAAGCTGAACAAGAGCCTTGACGAGGAGATGAAATCCCGGAGAAAGCTTGAATTAGAAGTCAGGCAGCTTAGAGGTCTGGTTCAAGACAAAGTGAGTACTCTTAAGCAGATGGATGATCGCCACAAGAAGATCCAAGTGGAATCAGAGCTCAGGCAGGTCAAATCTCGCATTCTAGAACTTGAAAATACGCCTCAACCGATTGAGGAGAGGATCGTCATCGAAGAAGTCCTAAAAGTGGAAAGGGACCCCAAGCTTGACAAACTTACTGATGACATGCGTGGCAAATTGGAGGTTGAGAGCACCAATATTACTCGCCTGGAGAGAGAAATCCGCAACCTGATGGTAAAGCTGGAAAGTCTGACCAAGGAGAAGTCAATTGAGAAGGTTGTTTACAGAGAAGTTGTTCGCGTGGAGAAAGACCCCGCATTAGAGGCTGAAAGGGAACAGCTAAGAGAGCTGGTGTCACAGGAGAGAAACATCAGACGCGACCTGGAGGACCGCATTCAGAACTTCAACATCAAAATCACCCATCTGCAGACGACGAAGTCCATGACTTCTCAGGAGGAGGTGACTATCATCAGTAACCGGGATGCGCTGCAGAGGGAGAGGGACGATTTCCTCAAACAGCTCAAAATGCTGGAGGCCGAGAGGCAAACCATCAACATCACGTTCCAGCAGCAGTCCCGCTTGTTGAGCGAGAGGAGCCAGATGGCCCGGCAGAGGAGCCTGAAATCGAGCTCTGAAGTGCAACGCCTGGAGAGGCAGATCCTCGAAGAAAAAGACAAAATGCACCAGAAAGACATGCTTCTCATTGAACTCCAGAACAGTATTAAGAAAGAAGACCAGGTGGAAACCCATACCAGAGAGACAAACCTCTCTACAAAGATCACCATCATGGATCCAGAAACTGGAAAAGACATGTCCCCGTATGAGGCCTATGTGCAGGGGCTGGTAGATCGCAACCACTACATTCGCCTGTCGCGGCTGGAATGTGACTGGGAGGAAATCACCTCGAGAGGCCCCGACGGGGATGTATCAGTTCTGCAGGATCGCAAAAGTGGGAAGCAGTACTCCGTCAACGATGCTCTGAAGGGCGGCCGACTGACTCAGTACGACCTGATGCGCTACAGGGACGGGAAAATGCACATTTCTGAGTTTGCGCTGCTCGTCGCAGGGGAAACCAAACCGCCCGTGCTTCCTCCACTTCCTGCAGTCCCTCAATCCCCTCGATCTCCCAGATCGCCTGTGTCCCCGCTCAAATCTGCCCCGTTCTCTCCTTTGAACTCAATGCCCTCCCCACTGAGGTCCTCCTTCCCCAGCCTCAACTCCCACCAAAGCGGCAGCACGAACAACCTCAGTCTCTCCGCTGGTGATGAATATTACCCCATCTCCGGTGTTTTTGACAACACCACCAAAAGCCGAATGTCCGTGAGGAGCGCCATGACCCGCAAACTCATTGATCCCGACACGGCTCTGAAGCTGCTGGAGGCACAAGCGGCGTCCGGAGGAATTGTTGACCTCAACAAAAAGGACAAACTGTCTGTCCACAAGGCAGTTGAGCACGGTTTGATCGATCAAAGTCAAATGTACAAGCTTCTAAACGCCCAGAAGGCCTTCACTGGAGTTGAGGATCCAGTGACCAAAGAGCGTCTGGCCGTGGCCCAGGCGGCACAGAAAGGGTACATGCCCCAAGACAATGCCAAGAGGTACATGATTGCGCAGCAGCTGACGGGTGGACTGGTGAATCCCTCCAAAGCGGGCCGCGTCACCGTCCAAGAGGCACTTGCCGAGAATATGATTGACAGCCGCTCGGCCGATGAGCTGCAAAATGAAGCTTCCTACCCCAAAGAGCTGCTAGACCCGATCACCAAGGAGAAAATATCATACAAGCAGGCTTTGGATCGCTGCACCAGGGACGCCAGCACAGGCCTCCTGCTGCTTCCCGTGGCCTCCACCAATGCCTCCAATGCTCCCTCATACTCAAACTACCAGTTCAATTCCCCGTACACCAAATTCTAGATGTTAAATTTATGATGTGCTCCAATAAAGGGGTAAGTGTGATGATCTTCACTGGGGTATATAAGTGCACAAACTAAGTCTGCCAATATGCTGGGGAAAGTGCTGGTCAGGAAGAATTTTTTTGTTGTTGTTGCCTCATACGTGGGTTGGTTTTCTCAGGGGTGTTTCAAATGGTGGTTCAATGTGTTTGTTGTTGTTGTTTTTGCGATGTTTTTGAGAGTTAATTAAAGTCCACAAGCCTCACAAGAGTTGTTCTGTCTTCTGTAATTTCAAACATTTGGGAGGTAAACCACATTGATATATATTTACTATTTACAAGTTTAATGTGGCACTACCAGCATTGGAGTCAATTGCACTGTCTTCCCCGTACCTGCATCTGCTCTGAACAGGTACAATTATGCAATCTGATGAGCCTGAATTGCCCATGTGTTTGCCTTTATGAATGCCCTTCTGATAACCTGCCTTATCTGGGCCATGCACAGGTGATACACGACAGACTCCTGCAGAACTACGAGTGATTATATTTATATGGTGCTAAAACAGCTGTGGATTTGCTAGCGTAACCATGAGGGCTACTTAGCACGTGATGATTCACCTGCATGTTCTGATGATGAATCTCATAGCATTGTAGCTGTTTCAAATGTGCGCCGCAGGTAATGTGTGGGAACGACGGATTAAGGATGAAGATTAAATATGACTCACAGCAGTGTATGCACGTGGTGTAGTTAACAAGGTTAGGGCTTGAGGGCAAAGGCAAATTGTGTGTCGTAAAAGAGTGCTTAGGCTAAAAAAAAAAAAAGGGTGTGATTGAAGTACTGTGGTCACCTTATCTCAGAAACAGCAACATTAACAGTTGCCAAGTACAAAATAAAATGCAGTATCCAGATTTGATATCTGTCCTGTTTGAAAGTGGAGTTGCTCAGGGAAGTATCTGAATCACCCCGTGTGAGTGTACAGGTGTGGTGACTGCTTGTACATGGTGTTGATGTGGAGCTATGCATGCATCTGATGCTATGCCTCTCTGCTGGGATGTCTGCCTGGCAGATTACCAAAGTCTGAGAGGACTTTGCGCTTTGTGGGATTACTGCACCTGAGCCTGTCTAGAGGCTGAGGTGGCCCCACGTGCTGTCTGAAGGGTGGAGGGCCAGGGGTCACTGATGCTCTAAGCAAAAAAAAAAAAAAATCAAAATAAATCAAATGACAATAAAAGAATAAAACTGTAGCTGTCCACAAAGCAGCATATGTTGCCCCTGTCTAAATCATCCTGCTTGCGTTTATCTTCCTGCCAGAGCGCTTTTCAGCTTTTGAAAGTGGGCAGAAAAATGTGATTGTTACTAACAGGTGAGGCTGAGAGTGCAACCAGGGAGAGGTACCAGTGGGGAGCAAGCAACATTTTTCGAGCTCGAGACTGAAAATAAATAAGCACCATTGTGAGATTGAAGACAAAACCATAATGCTCCCATTTTCATTCTCTGTATTCTTATTCTACTTTCTATTAACAGAGCGAGACTGCAGCAAACGTATGGAATGAAAGCTAACAAATAAGCCATTATGCAAAGCAGTGCATGGAGTTTGTGGATACGGCAGATTGGTGCTGAGTGACGACCACTGTAATTGGCGGGTGGGAACTGCTGTCGTAATTTCAGGCCGGTACGGCCAGCTAAAGCCTAGATGAGTGCTCAGGTGCTGTCATTCTAGTGCACCTGCCCTGCAATCATTTCACGGCTACTTCATCCAAAGCACAATCACTCAGCGAGAGCAGTGATGAAGAGTGGACCATTTGCATAAATCAAAAAATGATGGCTACTCAAAACTGACAATAAAAATATGCTAACCCCTTGCATGTTTTTTTTTTTTTAATTTGTTTTAAACTAGACTGGCCCGAAATTCACTGAAATAAATGTCCTATGCAAGTTTAGCATGAGAAGGAGTAATATAATGAAAGATTTCAAAAATACTTTAAATGGCATTAAACTTACTTATGATAGTTTAGCATGACATAGAGTGCTAAAGTGCCAAATCTCAACCTGAAAATTGAAAAATCGACATATTATACAGCATGTCATCTTTTTGGAACAATTTTTTTTTTTTTTAAATGGCCTGAAATTCACCAAAATGACTGTTTTACAATAGTTTACAATGACAAGGAGTGATAAAATGAAAAATCTCAAATATGTCCAAATATAGAAAAATCAGCATACAACAATATGTAATGTTTTTCGGGATCAAACAATTAAATGAATTGCTAGAATGCAATATTTCAACATGTCTGAAAATTGAAAAATCAACACATTATATAGCATGTCGTTTTTTTTGGAAGAAAAAAACTTCAAAAAATAGTTTAAATAGCCTGAAACTCACGGAAATGACTGTTCTTTTATAGTTAAGCACGAGAAGGAGTGGATTTGCTCATATGAGGATTTAAAAAATTAAAATAGAAATCATACTTTAAATGGGTCATAACTCACCAGAATTACTGTCCTATATGACAATTTAGCATGGGACGGAGTGATGGAATGCAAAAACTAGAATGTCCAACAATTGAAAAATTGACAATTTATAGTGTGTCATTTTTTTCGGTGGCAGCAAAAATCCAAAAAACACTTAAGCTCACCGAAATCAGCGTCCTATGACAGTTTAACAGGACTTACATTTCTAGAACGCGATATCTCGACGTGTCTGAAAATTGAAAAATCAACATACTGTATGTTGTTTTGTTGGGGGACAACAAAAAAAATCTAAAAACAGCCAGAAACTCCTATGATAGTTTAGCATTAGCAATTTTTGCTTATTTTGCAAATATGGTACAAGTGATGTCATAAAAGTACATGTAGAGCGTACAAAGTTAAACCAGTGAGTGTCCTAGGCAAAACTCGGACCGTTTATCTTGTGCTGGCTGTCACTCAAACGCAGCTTTACAGGGCCAAATAAAAACTGTAAGGACCTTGCACTTCACCTGAGCCACCTTTAATCATCAAGGTCTCATAGTAAATGTTCAGGCCACTAACAGCTACGGTTGAGGACTTAAAGAAGCGTTGATTTTTACATTTCCACTGTCCTTCAATGATCAAAACAACACACACATTTCCCAGGCACTCTTTACACTCTCTTACTTCTAATGCACAATGAACCCAAGCTAACTTGGTGTCAAGGTCATTTCAAAGGTGAGCACTAAGAAGTGCCCAGGTGTGTCCTTCACTGGGGTGGGAGTTACTCACCCTGGCACCCTAGTGGATTAGATGTGAGTGTGACTGTGTCATGGATTAAAGCTCTATTTAAGAGCATAACATTGGCACACACGTCTAGAGGGGGTTGCTATGGAGAAAGCCTGGCACAGTACTATAAAGGAAGACGGTTCAGGAATACAATGTGTAAAAATAAAGAGATAGAAATAAATAGATGAACAATAGATTGTAAGGATTGTTTTGTTTTATCATTTCTCACTTCTTATCTCGTACGCAGGGTTGGAAAGCACATCATCGCAATAAAAATACATCAACATGGAAATTCAAAAAGCAAAAGCAAAGCAAAAAGTAAAGACATAGAAAACAGTGGTCAAAGTGTTACAATGAACAGTTTCTAATGAAGGGGAAACAATTATATTCCAGCGGCAAACAATACCAGACTGTCACAGATTTAGCTAATCAGGTTTGCAGTGTGAGATTTGTTTTTCTCTCCTCTGTGATTACTGTGATGACAGGAGCTAAGACAAAAGTCTCCATATGATAACAAATATAAACAGTAACGTGTTCAGCCCGGTCAGTTCTCAAACTCTTTCCCTTGTTTCTCAAAAGAGTTTCATTTCACTGCCATTAAAAAAATATGTAAAAGTATAGATACCTGTGTAAAATAATACTAAAACTAAAAGTACTGATTCAACTTCTTTACTCCAGTAAAAGTATGAAAGCACAGGTTCTGAAATGTACTTATGTAAAAAGTAAAAATATTTATTTGTCTGCAATTAAAAATACAATAAATTTGTTGTTACATGCGCTTTTAACATAAATAACCAATGCTATTTGCTAAATGTTTATTTCTGAAAACGTACTGAACTCCCTCTAAATAGTGATCCACTTTTATATTGAGTTACACAACAGTGTAGTCAAAATAGTTCCACCACAAGCAATATGTTGAACTACACAATGACGTTAGAGTTCAAATCGCTCCAATTCAAGCAACAACTACAGTAACAAGCGAATGACTTTGAACAGAATTTGTATCTTTGAAACAATTTAAAACACAAACGTAACAAGCATGTTTTTTTTTTTTTTTCCAATGGAAGAAGTACAAAGTACAGATATTTGTGCACAAATGTCGGGAGTCAAAGTAAAAAGTCGTCAGAAAAAGAAATACTCAAGTAAAGTACAGACGCCTGAAAAATCTACTAAAGTACAGTAACAAAGTATTTGTCATCTGTTACTTCCCACCTCAGCATACGTCACAGGGTACACATTTACACTATTACACTAAAAGGTTTCTTGACACGGGTAAACTTGACCAAGACCAAAACTCTGATCGCGCCACGTCGACAGTGGACGGGGCTTCGGGCGTCATACGTCAGCGTGCTGGTCGGTCTTGGCCAGCGGCAGAGTCAGCGGGTGTTGCGGGAAGCGGATGGCCTCGCTGTTGCGCCGCATGTAGGCGTGGCCGCTGATGGGGTACCACATCTCGGTGAAGGTCAGGGTGCCCACGACGATGGCGCAGCGGCCCAACACCTTGAAGCCCGACTTGCAGTAGAAGGGCACCAGGAAGTCCTCGCACATGAGCACGGCCCGGCGCACGTTGGGCAGGCAGCGCAGGTACTGCAGGTAGCGCCACATCAGGATGGGGCCCTTGCCCTGCTGCCGGAAGGTGCGGTGCACCGCCAGCACGTGGATGTGCACGGTGGAGCCGCGAGGCTTGTGCAGGGTCAACGCGTCCTGGAGACACAGCAAGAAAGAGCAAAGAGTCATAACTCGGGATTCATTATTACTATTATTAGTATTATTAGTTTTGAATAGAGATGAAGTACAATGGGGATGGATGGATGGATGTTGGATGATGAGTAGGTCGATGAATGGATAGATGATGAGTGGGTGGATGGATGTTTGGATGGATGGTTGGATGGGTGGATGGATGGATGGATGGGTGGATGGATTGTTGGATGATGAGTGGGTGGATGGATGGATGGGTGAATGGATGATGAGTGGTTGGATGATTGATGGGTGGGTGGGTGGATGGATGGATGGGTGAATGGATGGGTGGATGGATCGTTGGATGATCAGTGGGTGGATGGATGGATGGGTGAATGGATGATGAGTGGTTGGATGGGTGGATGGATGGATGAATGGATGGATGGGTGGATGGATGGATGAATGGATGGATGGATGGATGATTGGATGATGAGTGGTTGGATGATTGATGGGTGGGTGGATGGATGGATGGGTGAATGGATGATGAGTGAGTGGATGGATGGATGGGTGAATGGATGATGAGTGAGTGGATGGATGGATGGATGATTGGATGATGAGTGGTTGGATGATTGATGGGTGGGTGGGTGGATGGATGGATGAGTGGTTGGATGGATGGATCAATTGGTGGATGGGTGGATGGATATTTGGATGGATGGTTGGATGGGTGGATGGATGGATGAATGGATGGGTGGATGGATCGTTGGATGATGAGTGGGTGGATGGATGGATGGATGGGTGAATGGATGATGAGTGAGTGGATGGATGGATGGATGATTGGATGATGAGTGGTTGGATGATTGATGGGTGGGTGGATGGATGGATGATGAGTGGATGGATGGATTGGTGGATGGATGGGTAGATGGATGGATGGGTGGGTGGGTGGATGGATGGATGATGAGTGGATGGATGGAGGGTTGGGTGATGAATGATGGAGGGTGAGCTGGTGGATAGATGGATGGACAGATTGATGGATGGATGGGTTTTAATGATGGATGGATGGATGGGTAGATGGATGGATGGACGCAGGAGGCTTTACGTCAGCGAGTCGGTCGCGATCCCAGAGGGAGCCGATGATGAAGGCCACCAGCCGGCCCTCCTCGAACCAGCCCATGGAAAGCTCCGGGCACAGCGTGATGAAGTGACGCACCTCGTCCAGGTGCAGCGGACACTCGCCGGACACCGAGATGAAAGCTGGGAGGAGCCGAGAGAAGGCGAAATGTCATAAAATGACACATCCATGCGCAAAAAAACGGGTTGCCGCTCCTTTTACGCACGGAGTGCAGAGGCGCCAAGGACCAAACAAAGCAAGCAAAACCAAACCCGACTTCTGTCGCGCTGTCAAATTTACTCCTGCAGATCGAACACGATCTCTTTCAGACACAAGCTGACATCGGGTCAGGGAATAAAGATAAAGACCCTCGGATGTGCCGTCGCCATAAGTGGTTTTTACGCAAAGCCACCCGTTGGCGTCACGCCTCCTCCTCCTCCTCCTCCTCCTCCTCCTCCTTCTCCTCCTGCTCCTCCACGGAGGAGCGGATCGGATTTGCAGCGACCACTCACCCTCTCGCTCGATCTCAAACACGCTGATGGCGTCCTGCGTGTTGAGCGGCCGGACCTCGCTGGCGGGGAGCGTGTGTCTCCTCTGGATGCCGGGAGAGACTGCGGGCGGCGGCTGCATGATGTTGATGAATGGCTGCGCGCCAGCGACGGACATCGTATGGCCGAGCAAGACCCGGTGCCTTCCTCCTCCTCCTCCTCCTCCTCCTCAAAACTGCACACCTCCTCTGCGCCTCCGATTAGCGGGACCACCACTGCCGGACCCTGGCAGCAGAACAGGAGGGGTCAGGTTCGGTTTTTATAGCGCATCGGCAGCAGCGGCTGCGATTCGCAGGCTGATTTGCATGTGAATGGAAGAGGAGGGTGAATGGAGGAAGGTCAACGGTGCCCGCTCCAGCACAGAAAAACCTGCAATTATTGCGGCTCTTTGGCTTTAACGGGTCTAAAAGTCGCTCAGATAAAAGCAAATGACACAACGAACCTTTCATAAGCAGCACTCATCTACGGCAGCTGCCGGACTTCACCTGAAGGCCCCTAACTGCTGCGTTCAGGTTCACGCGTCCATGTTCATGTTGTCATACAAAATGATGGAGAAAGAAACGAAACAAAACAAAACAAAACAAAACAACAACAACTGACCCATCAACACAAACGTTCTCTCAGCAGACACTCACCTGAGGACGTCCAGGTATGTTGTGACAGGTCCGGCTCTTCGCCCCCTGCTGATGTGTCATCTCCGCACACTCTTCATCATCAAGTGATTACTGCTATGAGTCACATGACGGAGGATTACGCAGATTGTTTCCACAACTTCACCGGCTCAGCGTCTCCTGCGTGTCACTTACTTGGCTGCGTTCTGGACAACGATCAGTCTGGCGAGCGGAACCCTTTGAAGGCTCGAGGTTAAATTGTATTTGAGAGAAAGCAGCAAGGCAGCCACGTGGTGCTGGCCCTTGGACTCGCCAGGCCAGTTAGGAAGTTGGTGTTTGAGCTTTTCAGATGAGGTTACCGCTACTAAGTTGTAACACCTTATAAGAAGGTCTGTTTTATGTGTCATTATGACCACTTTTCATATGTCTTATAATGGATTCATAATGGTTCATAAGTTCAGTCACAAACATTCATACAGACTGTTGACAGATAACATAATGTTCTTTTTCTGGACTCAATGGCAAATAATGCTCTTATGGTTTAGAAAACCTTGCTTATGTGTGTCTTTTGCACATCTACTCTTGTTTGTTGTATATAGATTGACTTGAATGTTTCTTGTAATTACTGTATAATTTATTTTTTGTAGTGTTTTTAGTGCTGCAACTGTTTTTTCCCCCAATTTGTGATCATATAGTATCACATTAACATAATAATGTTCATATATCATATCTCCATGACTATTTTTAGATAGATGACAAAATGTAATAAATATACATTGTGATGACAAATGTATGGAAAACATTATGAATTGTGAGCACCACTTATAATCCTCAATTGATGCTGTTGCAAAATGCACTGTTATTATATACATTTATAAAATGTTTCATCCAGCATATAATGCATTCTAATTAATTTGGGCACTTACTGGATAATGCATCACACCATAAGGCAGTATGGAAAGTGTTGTCTTCAATTTTTTTTCCTCAGTGAAAGTGCTAAAAGTCTCATAACTTTTGTTGTTGGTTGTTGTGACTTTACCTCATTCCCTCAAATTCTTTATTAGGGAAATTCTGCCTAAACAGATGTCATGAAGAAGAAAGTCAGCAGCTGGATTTTGAGGAGTTGGAACCTTGGAGGGGGCTGTAAAAGCAATTCACAAACTTTAGAATACAACGTGAAATGACTTTAATGGTTCTCATAGTTAACGTAAACTGTACATTTCTCCTTCATGAGCGCTGGGAAAGAGCAATAGTGATTATTTTCTAAAGAGTGAGTAAAGTATACAATAGCGAATATAGAAATACATTTGCTGTCTATCAGGTCGCTTTGGAAATTTTACTTAAACTAAAGAAGTATAAAAGTTGTCAATAAGAAAAATCACACGATCCACCAACAAAGAATGTCGCACAATTGAGACGTATCAACCATCGCTGTCATCGGCTAACATCGGAAAAAAAAATACAATTTTCCCACTGATACCTTTTGTAGATAGGCAAATTAATGAACGTTTTATGAAACTGTTTTCAGGTAACTAAACACAGGGTGACATATGAACAGTATGTATGTATGTATGTATGTGTGTGTGTGGCATATATGTGTTTCAGAGCAAAGAAAGGCACAAAAGTAGTCAAGCAAACACATGAGGCGCCGATGTAGACACCCACAACAAATAGTCACAAGTCAAAAATGACCTACTGTCAAATACTGTCAGGAAAGCGAATTTTTGTAGCACTGAGGCAACAAGGCAGCTTAGAGTCACATTTCTAGATTTGTACGCAGGCAAGCAATCCTGTCTAGAGGTCTGGAAAAATACTTTCACTGGCAACTAGTCAATCTAAGAGGGATTAGTACGATGAACACGCTGTGTCTGACCACTGCTCCTCTGAAAACATCACAACCAGGTCCACTGTGGTCCACTGTGGTCCACTGTGGTCCACTGTGGTGCACTGTGGTCCACTGTGGTCCACTATGATCCACTGTGGTCCACTGCAGTTCACTGTGTCCACTGTGGTCCACCATGATCCACAATGGTTCACTGTGGTCCACTGTGTCCACTGTGGTCCATGGTCCACTGTGGTTCACTATGGTCCACTATGATCGACAATGGTCCACTGTGGTCCACTGTGGTCCACTGTGGTTCACTATGGTCCAAGGTCCACTGTGGTCCATGGTCCACTGTGGTTCACTGTGGTCCACTATGACCCACAATGGTCCACTGTGGTCCATTGTGGTCCACTGTGGTCCAAGGTCCACTGTAGTCCACTATGGTCCACTATGGCCCACTGTGGTCCACAAGGACATGATGATGATCTTCCAGTCACACGTTCGCTCACAGGATTATGAGCATAACTTAATCTCGCTGTATACCTGTGACTAACATGTGCGTGCACTGGATTAAAGAGGGCTTAGTCCACATTATGAGCCAGGTCACAATGTGCAATGTCTGCGCCTTTTGTCTTTTTTTTTTTTTTTTTTTTTTTTTTTGAAGGAAAGCATTTCTATTTGTGTTGATCTCAAATTCAGGAAGGAGTCTAATACTTAGCACTATGGACTAGCTAGCAGCCCTGCATGTGCTGAGAGAGGAGAAGCTCCAGTCATGAATGTAGTGCTGGTGTCTGCAGAGGTTTCAAACGTCCTACATCATGTCCTTTCAGCTCAGTGTGTTACAACTGGAGACCACTCTGTCCAGACCAGGGAGATATTGAGGGGGGGCGCTATAGGGGACAAATGTAAAAAGGGTGGGGTGAGGGCAGGTGAGGGGGTAATAAATGTGGATGAGGTCATATTGAGGGTCTCCTCGTCTACTCCGGCTGGGGCGCCGGCGTCTCGTTGGCGTTGTTGTCGGTGATCTTGTTCTCCAGCTCGTCGTCAGACAGCAGGTCCAGGGAGGTTCCCTCCACCTGGAGCGGACGTCTGCCGGAGCGGCTGGAGGAGAAGCTGATGGGACCTCCGCGCCTGCAGGGGGCAGAGTGGACTTTATCAATGTGCAGAAGTGTATTTTTTAAAGACATATATAGTAATAATGATACATTTTATTTATAGAGCGCTTTTCAAAGTTCTCAAATAAAATTTTCTATCAAAAATACTTAAAAATATGAAAGTAGTTTCCCAGTTTGGGACCAATAAAGTACATTTATCTATCAATCAATCTAATATATCTAATCCATCTTTTCTATCTACAAACAAATAAATCAAATGCAGTCTCGAGTAAAATAGACAAAAACAAAGAGGTTAATATCAATGGTAGTTAAAAACAAATCAGTAAGTAGAAAAAGTGAGTAACATTAAAACAGTAACTTAACATTGAAAGCAGTACACAATAGACGTGTTTACAGTAGTGATTTGAATGATGGCAGGTCAGTGCAGTCACGGATGTTGGTTGGGGGGTGAGTTCTTGGGGGGAGGGAGTGTGACCCATATTTACTCCACAAAAATATAAAGGCTCGCCCACTTTCTATCATCTCTAGCAAATAAATATTTGAAAGTATTGAATTGAATTGTGTGTATTGCAGAACAAATACTCAACATTTTCTCAAAAATATATGTATTTTCAAAAAAACTGCCCACGTAGCCGCGACCCAATCAAAACAGCTCCACGCCCCACTTCTGGGTCTGCGAACCACCAGTTGAGAAACGCTGCCCTACGGTTGCCCGCAGAGGCCAACCCACCCGACCAACCAGGCTGGCGACACTGACAGGCGCTCTTTCTATCTACACAGTTGAGTGAGGGCCGACCTGAGGCGGTTCTTGAGCGTGTGGACCTCCCGACTGAGTCCCTCACTGGCCTCGGTGGCGTCGTCCAGCTCCCTCTGCAGTTTCCTGCGGGAGGCGTTGGCCCTGGTGGCCTCCTCCTCAGCCTCCTCCAGCTGCCGCTTCAGCTGCTTCATGCGGGAGTTGCCTTTTTCCACCTTGACGAGAGAAATAAATGAAGATTGAATAGATAATTCAATAGAAGACTGACTGACTGAATGGATACAGAAAAATACACGATACGTAACACCTTCAATGTTAGTTAGGGATAGTTCCTGATGTGGGTAAGATATAATACAGGAAAAGTTCCACCCTAATGTGAAAATAACGTCAAATAAAGCAGACTTGTTTCAAAGTGATAAAAATATCCTTAAAAAAACACAGAGAAAATTTTTTGAAACAAGTATTTGAAATTTAGTTCAAATTCTCCATTAGATGTAATATTCTATAAGGGAGGAGATTAATGTAGTCAGTACCGCAGCCCACCACCGGGGGGCATGACGATACTTTTGAATCACTACTTAATGCTCTAAGATTAAGATGGATAGAAAGCGGCTTCAGTCGAACCTGTTCCTTAAACTGGTCGGCATGGCGACGCTCATCCTCCACTTGCATGCAGACTTCTTTCAGCTTCTTCTCTGTCCTTCTCGTCATCTTGTTGGCCGCCCCTCGCTCCCTAATGAAGTTAAGAAAAGGGGAAAAAAATCAAAACGCAAATCTAGCAGTTTGAAACAACAACAACAACAACAACAACAACAACAACAACAACATCCTCTGTTTGATGTGTGTGATCTGGTCTCCTCACTTGGCCTCCTGCTCCAGCTGCTCCTCCAGCTGCAGGATCTTGGCCTCCAGGGCCGTGATGGAGGCCTTGAACCTGCTCTTCACCGAGCCCTCCAGCTCGCCCAGCTTGGCCCGCAGCTCCTTGTTCTGGCGCTCCAGCTGCTGCCGTGCGTTCTCGCTCTTCTGCGCCACGCTGCGCTCGGCGCCCAACTCTGTGGACAGGGTGTCCACCTGCAGGGGGCAATGTTGGCAAGATTACTTGTACTTGGCTGCAATTGCAAAAAGCTACTGTGTTGAAAATGTAATGGGAGTGCAACAATTTTAACAACTTTATGAAAGTAATTTGACCGATTACATTTTGATGACTTTTCTAGATTTTTGATAAATGTTCTCAACAGTTTGGACAGGACAGTCAAAATAAGGTTAAACTTCAAGACCTCTGTTGACTGTGAGATCATTCTTAGATACAAAGTCAGGGCAGCATAATATACTATCTTTTCGTAAAGATATTGCTGCTAAACCAACAATTTAACATTTAACTTAACGCTCAATGATACCCAGTGAAAAAGCAACTGTGAACATTTTTGCACATTTTTCAAAATCAACACCGTTGTTGCTGCAACTTTGAAATCGCTCTGGCTATCCTGCAGAGAGAGAGACAATTCAACTGGCAGGCGAGAGGTAGGGGGCGCTGCAATTCCAGTACTTGACAGAAGAACCAATCAGAAGCATCAGAATAGTATTAAGCTTTCTTTTGTGGGGGGAAACAGGGAAGGACGGCGCTCGTGCCACACCAGTGCACGAGAAAACCATGTAAAGCAACAAAAATAATTTCATAATTATTTTATTAAATTATTCTTATTAATAATAATTAAAGCCCAGCCTTTTTTGAAAATTAAAAAATGGTCAGATGTAAATAAAATTGATTTTTTTATTTATTATATTATATTTGTTGTATTTATTTTTTATTTTAGAATATTTTATATTCTTCATTTTGTAATTAAATTACCTGACAACACTGTTGGCAGACATATGGTCAATGGACCTGACTGATTAAGACTGAGACTTGACTTCCCGCTACTGAGCATTGCTGTACCTTCACCTTTCACGAAGGTATCTCTGTATCTCTCCAGGAACTTGTTTACATGGGCAGAGTTTACTGGGAACTTCCACTTCCACGACAGCAACTGTCCTGCTGCTCCTCAGGAGGACCTGAGCGGTTCTCAGTCTCACCCACCTGCATGGTGGTTTTCCTCAGGCGGTCGTTGAGCAGCTCCATGTTGCCCTGCTCCTCCTCCAGCTCCTCCTCCAGCTGAGCGATGCGAGCTTCCAGTCTTCTCTTCTCATCCATCAACGCAGACCTGGTGCCCAACGCAGTGAACATGTGACCACGTCGACGTCCAATACAAAGCAGGCCAGGTGCTCGGTGCGCTGCGTTTCTCAGATGAGCTCATGACATAGAAGGTCAATCACTCACTTTCCAGAGGTGCTGTTGGAGATCTCGTCCTGGAGCTCATCCCGCTCCTGCTCCGCGTGGCGGCGGCCCCTCTCCGACGCTGCCAGATCCTGTGGAAGAACAGCAGGGGTCAAAGGGCACTCAGTTCAGACCAAACAGCAGCCTGTGGCCTCTGTAGGCTCTGTTTTACTGGCGATTGAACAGGAAATTAAACACTAGACGCACATACTGTGCCATCTATCTATCTATAATCCATCCATTGATGATATTTTTCTGTTTTTGAGTTTTGTTGCTTTATGTTTTCAACATTAAAAAAAAGAAAAAAGAAAAAATAACAGAAAAACAGGTTCAAAAATTGCTTAAGAGAAGGAAAAGATGGTGGTGATGCTGTTTGTGTTGTTAATTTCACCCTTTCCTTTCCTTTCCCCGTCCCACTCTCCCACTCTGCACAGAGAAAGTGAAGTGTCGAGATCTTGTGAGTCTGAGTCACCATCACGTCGTACCTCGTGCAGCTGCACGATCTCCGCCTCCAGGCTCTTCAGCTTCTTCTCGTTCTCCTTCGACAGGGCGAAGATGTCGTCTCTGGAGGCTCGGGCGTCTTCCAGCTCGCGCTGGTAGTCCTTCATCTGGGCCTGAGAGGACGAGACACACCGTGATCGGCTGCGGACGCTAATGCTAACGAAGGCGACTGCTTTCCATCTCAGTCTGAGTCCGTGCCTGGAGCTTGCGCAGCTGCTTGATGGCTTCGTCTCGCGCCTTGTTGGCTCCCTCGATGTGGCTCTCGATGTCCTTCAGGTCCATCTCCAGCTTCTTCTTGGCCGCCACGGCCAGAGTCCTCTGCTTCCTCTCGTCCTCCAGCTCGGCCTCCATCTCTCGCACCTGCACAACACCCGGTCAAACCCGCACATCAGTGTTTGTCAACCACTGTGCTGCAGTGTACTGGTGTACTGTGAGATAATGTCAGGTGTGCCGTAAAAAATATCCAATTTCACTTAGGGAAAATTTTCAAAGAAAGCTCTGCTTTAAAAAGAATGTGAGCCTATTTTCCTCCCTCAATTCCTCCCTGCTTTGTGTGCATCGAAATAGACACAGTTTTCTCAGAAACAAATTAAAAATAATTAAAATATATATGTACACTGTCTATTATATATATACCATTACTAGCAGAGAGCAAAATACCTGTCAATATTCAGAGGGTCCCTAACCTCCTGATTGTTACTCAATACCATACGTGTGTGTGCGTGTGTACACATACATATATACATACATACTTATGTGTGTGTATATGGTCACAAATATATATATATATATATATATATATATATATACATACATATACAGTATATGTACGTATATGTGTACATACACATACATATATATTTCAATGTCAAAAATGTGGCGTGGCTCAAGAAAGGTTGCAAACAGCTGTTGTAGATCAGGGGCTGCCTATCGTCTCTACCTGTTTGACCAGGGCCCTCTTCTTCTCATCGTTCTGGTCGTCCCGACCTTGAAGGTCCCTCTCGTACTGAGCCTTCATGGCCTGCATGTTGACCTCCAGCCGCAGCTTGGCGTCCTCGGTGGCCTGCAGCTCGTCCTCCAGCTCCTCCAGCTGAGTCTTCATCTCCTCCAGCTGCTGCTCCAGCGTCCGCTTGGACTTCTCCAGCTCGTGGACCTGATGCAGAGCGGAAACGACCGGGTGAGATTTCTGAGCAGACGCAAACAGTGAACTATACAGGACTGTGCTGAGAATAGGGCTGCGTCGACACCGATACCGGTATCGGGTATCGGTACCGATACCAATATCAGCTATCGGTACCAATACCAATATCAGCTATCGGTACTGATACCATACCACATACCAGTACTCTACGAGTATGAGCAGAGTACTCATACTCGTAAAATACATGCCGATACCACAACACCGATACCAGTTGTACTGTATATGTATGTATATGACAATTTTGTTAAAGTTGTGTTTGTACTGCAGTGAAATTTGTTCCAATAATGTGTAATGGCCTTGTTAAGTACTCGGTATCGGTGAGTACTGAAATGCGAGCACTCGTACTCGCATTTCTGGTTGTGTAAAAAAGTGGCATCTATCAGTGCGTCCCTGGCTGAGAACCACGCTCACGTTTTTGCCCACGTCGTCCTTGGAGCTCATCAGATCTTCCATTTCGGCTCGAAGCTGCTTGTTGACCCTCTCCAGCTCTTCTTTGGCCTCCAGCGCCTCGTCCAGCGCCCTGGTCATGGACAAGGCCTTGGTCTCCTTCTCCCTGGCCTCGGCCTCAGCACGATCTCGCTCCTCGGCGTAGCGAGCTGAGATGCTCTTCTCCTCAGCCAGCATCTGTCGCGGACGGTTACATTCAGTTGCATCCTCCGCAACAAGATGCGGTAGGTGGATCACAGCCAGAAGCAGAGACTGTAATAATGACTCCACTGACCTGGTCAAACTTCTTCTGTTTCTTCTCGAGGCTGGAGACAATCTGCCTCTGATGATCCAGGTCCACGGTGATGTCATCCAGCTCCTGCTGCAGACGCGTCTTTGTCTTGTCCATCTTTTCGAAGCTGATGGTTTTCTCCTCCAGACGCTGGCTCATCAGCTCCAGGTCCTTCTGCAGCTTCTTCTTCGTCTCCTCCAGGCCATCTATTGTTCCAACGTCGTCCTCCAACTTCTTCTTGCTCTCCGTCAGCTACAAACCAGGCATTTTTAAAGCGTTTTTTTTTTTTTGCAGAAAAATGTTATTAAAATAAATAATGAAATGCATGCAATGTAATATGTAATATATATAAATAATACTGTCATATAGATATAAATATTTGTTTTCCTTTTATAATAATTAATTTTATTTCTTTATTTCTTTACTAATTCATATAATTTTTTCTCCTTCTCTTTGCACTGTACATGCTTCAGTAATCGTGCAAATTTCCCCAATGTGGCATAAATAAAGCAATGCTATATATTCTGTTGGAGTCTAATTTAGCACAGTGGACACAGTGGTTCCCTACCTGCGCCTGCAGGGTCAAGAGCTGCTTGTCCAGGTTCTTCCTGGCCTCCTCGTCCTCCTCCTGCTGCTCCTGCAGGGAGTTCCTCTCCTCCTCCAGCTGGCGAATGCGGCTGCTGAGGTTGAGCTTCTGCCGCGTCTCCTCCTGGAGGAGCTCCTGCAGGACGGTAAGTAAGGTGTCGAGCGGTCAGCTTTAGCGAGGCGGCTGTCGCTGGGCAGCGAGCGACGCCCACAGACGCATCACCAACCTGTTGGTCCTGAAGTTGACTCTCCAGTCCTGCCACGTCTTTTGCCGTCTTGATGCCTTTCCGCTCGGCATCTTCCAGCAGCGCAGACACGTTGTCCAGCTCAGTCTTGAGCGACGAGTCACAAAGGAAAAGGGGTTATGTAGCATTTTTGACATGAAGTCGTCAAATTTTTTGCGAAATTGGAATTTAGAAATTACAAACAAAAGGTAGTGTGCATATGCTTAAATTAATTTTGTCTAAAAATAAACAACAAATCAACAATCAACATATGTGCCTTCAGGTATTGAAAATGGATGGATGGATATACACTACCAGTCAAAAGTTTGGGCACACCTTCTCATGCAAATCTTTTTTTTTTTTACAACTTTGTACACTGCAGATAGATACTAAAGACATGTAATACATGAGCAAGATATATGTAATTATGCAGCAAAGAAAAACATGAAAAACAAAACATTAAATAACTAAATTAATAACTAATAACTAGATATGCTTTTTATGAGAGGTGGCTGTTTTGAAGATTTTAAATACGAAATGTGTTGGAGTTATTTTCCACTTTTATTGTTTCCGACATAATTCCATGTGTGTTCATATGTAGTTTTGATGTCTTCAGTGAGAAACTGCAATGTCAAGAGTCATGAGAATGAAAGACAATACAATAAATTCAGAGGATGTGTACAAACTTTTTATACAAAACTAAACTTAAACAATACATACACACAGATACACACACACGTTTTTGTATATATATGTAATATATGTATGTATATATATGTATATATATATATATATATATATATATATATATATATATATATATATATATATATATATATATATATATATACTGTATATACAAAAAAAAAGATTTTAAATCAAGAATGCTCATCATTTTGCGCAATCATCATATAACTATGCAAAAAAGATACACTCACTGCCGCAAAAACAACAAGTGGGCATCAAATGAGTTTTGACGACGTCCCTCACCTGCAGTTTGTGAGCGCGCTCAGACAGTTCTCCCTTGGCCCTCTCGCTCTCAGCCGCCCTGGCCGTGAACTCCTGCAGCTGGGCCTCCAGTTTCTTCCTCTTGTGCTCCGACTCGGTCTTGGCCTGCTGCAGGCTTTTCACCTCGCTGCCCAGCTCCTTGTTGCCAGTCTCCAGACTTGACTTGGTTTTCTCCAGGTTGGCCTTGAACTGCACACCAGCGGCAACACGTCACAAGCGTAGTCGCGGAACGGAACAGCATCACCGCTAGTTAGTTGGAAGTGAACCATTACCCTCTTTGCCTGCTCCAGTTGCTCGGACAGCTCCTCCAGGGCCGTGGCATGTCTCTGCCTCATGTCCTGGATCTGGGACTCGTGGTTTTTCGTCTCTTCATCGATGGACTTCTTGAGTTCTGCGACCTCCTGCTCGCGCTTGGTCCTGCAGGTAGTGAAAGCAAATAGGAATTCACGATTCTCCTTTTAGAATAGAAATACAACAATCACAATATCAGCAGCTGTATAAGCCTACAGTCTATTTCCAATTGACAGCAGCACCTCAGTTCCTGCTGGGCAGCAGTCGTGTCCAGCGTGTCCTCCAGTTCGGTTTTAAGGGCTTCCAGTTCCTCGCTCAAGTCCCTCTTCAGTTTCTCGGCCTTGTTTCTCGACAGCTTTTCGGAATCCATGTCTTCCTGCAGCTCAGACACCTGAGCCTGCAGCTCCCTCACCAGTTTCAGAGCATTGTTCTTCTGGCTAACTTCATCTTCACTCCTGTGAACCATTGAGAACAGTGAGGAGTGCAGATTAGAAACAATCAGGGTGCCATCATAACATGGAACACAAGGAAACAAATAGATGAATAATAGGTTAATATGTTTAAATGATTATATTTTGTATCTATATATACAGGTATATATAATATAGATGTAAATTTTATTTTCAATTACATTATATTACATTACATTTTATTATACATATTTTATGTATATATTATTATGTTATACATGCCAAATTTTGACCACAAACAAAACAGTTCTACAATAATGAGAGAATTAATAATGTGTGAGTGAGTTTTTGTATGTGTGTATATGTATGTATATATATGTATATGTGCATATGTATATATATAGTATATATACAGTATATATATATATATATATATATATATATATATATATATATATATGTATGTATACAGTATATATATATGTGTGTGTGTGTCTGTGTCTGTGTGTGTGTGCATTCAAGATTTATTTATTTTGTGGATCAGCAACCATCTGAAATGTCTGGATGAGAGATATTAATCACAGGCGTCTATCAATTCGAGATGAACGTAGAGCAACACTCGCGAGACACACACTCTCGGCCACTAGATGCCAGCAGAGACGCTGTTTTCAAAAATGAGACGAGATGATTCTGCAAATTCCTTTTGACTGGCAGTCACAAAAAGAGGCTGGGTGGATGGACGTTACAGACTCACTAGCGCTGCACAAACATGAGCAGCGCCGACGTTGCGGTCATTCTAAAAACATTCCAACGCAGTGAGAATACAAGCATGCATGTGTGTTTGTGTGTGTGGGATGGGGATGGAGGGAGGTACGTCAGTCAGATCTCAATGGCTATCTTTAAACAGGATGATGGTATCAGTTGATGCTGTTTGCCTAATAAAATGCAGCACATAAAACGGCAGGTGTGAGTGTGCTTGATGTGATGACCGCTCTGCGCTGCTATGTAACACTGAGCTCAGACTGACTCACAACAGGCGGCAGAGTCGCAGTGACTCAACATGAAGATCCTGAAACCCTCACCTCACCTTATTTAGCTGCAAAAACGAACGACACGCGAGACGCGTGACACTGGGTGGAGTGAATTCCGCCACGTACCTGCTCTGCATCACCTGCTGCTCCTCCTCCTTTTTGCCCAGCTGGCCCTTCAGCTCCTCGATCTGGGCCTGCAGCTCGGCTATCTGATCCTGGAAATCCGACGTCTCCCCGTCCAGTTTCCTCTTGGCCTTCTCCAGCTCCTGCCGGGTCTTCTCTTCCTTCTTTAGCCGCTCTGAATTTGACAGAAAAGAAGAGATTGGAGCGTCCTAAAGACTCACAGGCAATTGTGAAAAAGGAAAAACTCAAAGGAATTCTGATAGCTATTGTCTCGCTGCTCCTTTACCCTCCAGATCGACCATCATCATCTCTTGCTTGTTCTTGACTTTGCCCAGGTTCTTGGCCTTCTCTTCCTCCTCAGCCAGCACTGAGGACATCTCGTTAATTCGCTCCTCCATCAGTTTCTTTTCCTGTACATAAGAGACATGGGGCTCAATAAACTTTGGGAAACTAATGTAATCATTTTACCCGAGGGGACATTTGTAGAACTTTAACTTTTCCTCTATGTCAAAGACAAGATTTATTTTCATATAACTGTCAAACCCAGAGAAAAGCAGAGGAGGCATCAAATCCTGCAGACATGAAATACTCCATCTGCCATGTCTACTTCCTGTCTATGGCAGTTTAAACAAGCACCAAACGATCCTAGTCACTTTCTGACCTTGAGCATCTTGGCATTCTGGTCTTCTAGGACCAAAATGTGCTCTTCAGACTTCTTGATTTTAGCCTCGGTGGTGACTTTCTCCAGCTGCAGCTTCTGCCTGCTGGCTTCCTCCTCATCCAGTTGCTCTTCAAGGTCCTATAAACACAGGTAGAAGCAAAAGACACACACTTAATAAATACAATCATCAATAAATGATCATCATCACAATTTCTGTTATGTATATGCAGAGGTGGAAAAAAGTTTTTGGACACTTGCATTTGCAGTTTTAAGTCTCCAAGTGCAGTTTATTTTAGTGCAGTCGCCACCAATTGGCCACATGCTGCACACGCAGTGTTCCATGCAGTTCAGAACTGGATGTTTTAGCAAGACGATTGAGTACTCTGGATACATTTTGATTTCTCATTTTGCCTTATTAAAAATAAACAACAGAATCACTTCTATTTATTAGTTTGCTTTTGATGCAGCCAAACTATTGGAAATGCAAAAAACTTCTCTAGCAAATATTTAGTGGTAAAAATCGAGATTGAGTAAAATATTAACGGTGTCCAAAAACCTTTTCCCACTACTGTATTTTTACTCTTAGCTTGTAGCATTTTAGCACTCGGGAGATGCACACCTGGATATGTGACTGCATCTTCTTCTTGTCGTTCTGCATGCCCTGGTTCCTCTCTTCTTCTTCCTCGAGCCTCGACTCGAGGTCATGGAGGATCTCCTCCAGCTCCTGCTTTTTGGAGGCCAACCGAGCTCTCATCTCCTCAGCTTCTGCAAACAGCTCCGTTTCCGCCTGGAGCTGCTCCGCGAGAATGTTCTTCTCCTCCATCAGCTACGAATACGCAACAAGAAGAGCCTTCGGTGAGACGCGCGTCAACAACAACTTGAATTGGACCGGCGTTGCATGAAGCTGTGATCTGACCTGCTGATGTTTCTGCTCCATCTCCACCAGTTCCCCCTCCACCTTGGTCTGTTTCTCTTTGACTTTGACCAGTTCCTCGTCTTTAGCCTGCATCTCCTCCTCCTGCCTGGTCACCTGCAGCAGAGGCTTCACCTACAGGGGCAACAATGCAGAAGACCGTGTCAGCCAAGTACAAACCAGTGACTGATATGTTTGTCAGACGCACAAACACACCTTGGTGAAAAGCCTCCACCACTGCCAGTGACGCAGCTTCAGGTAGGCAGCGCAGTTCCTCTGCAGCACCTTGAGGGCACTCAGCTGCTGCTGCTTCTTAGCAAAAGCCCTTCGCAGAGCACCGAGAGAAGAAGAGAAGGACTGAGTGACCACCTTATCAACCACATTACAACTACATTCATTAAAATGACAATCAGCTGCGCTAAACAATAATATCACGAAATTCTTACTTGCGTGCCAAATATCCCCGACAGACGGCCTGGAAGTAAATGATGATGTCAGTGATCTTCAGGTCCCTCTCCTCCTCCAGGTGGGCCAGCACCCCGGCTCTGAAGAAGATCTTACTCTGACCAATACGGAAGAGGTTGCCGTCCAGCTCCAGGGCTTGAATCTACCAAATACACAATAAAAAACGAGTAGGCAAAAAAGACAACACAGGGTTTGAAAAAGGTTGCGGTCCTCCAGGGCCTTACCATCCTCTCACAGGCTTGCTTGCCATCCATGAAACCCTTGGGAATGGCATTAGGAGTGAGGATCTCATATCTGGAGGTGGAGCAGCAACAGAGGATCATTGTGACGACTGAAGTCGACTGAACAAAGAGCTATTTTTAAGAGCTGATACAAATAAAATTTGATTTGGTTTGCATTTTAGCTATTTCGTATGTTCATCGCATTGCATTTCAGTTCTTCTATTATTTCTCTCCTGCAACACTTTGGCTCTCTGTGTTTCAAAGTGCTCTATAAATATAACTGGACTGGACTGGAATGGAATGGATGACGAGCTAATGTGTAAGGGGTCACCTCTGTCTGAACTCCTGGAAGATGATGCGATTGGGGAAGCCCTGTCGGCAGATACGAATTCCCTCCAGCACACCGTTACACCGCAGCTGATCCAGAACCAGGTGGGGATCCAGTTTACCAGCCTGCCGTAAGAAGTGGGAATGAATGAAGAACAGAGGGGGAAGGAACACTGGGACGTACCGAAAATCTAGATTTTAATTCTGGAACGAATGAACGCCCAGGACGATACTTAAGGGCCAGAGTTGGGTAATCTATCACAAATAAATCCACTACTGTCACTAAACTGTTTTTTTTTTAGTAACAGAGTAATGTATTGGGATTACTGTGGAAAACTAGTAATTATATTATAATTACTTTATCAAGTAACGATTCCATTACTTTTCTGAAATATTTTGCAAGCTAGAAATGTCTTATTATCCACAAAATGTCTGAAATTTAGAAAAACAAGCAAAAACAATGATGTCACAGATTGATGATGCAGCTGTGCACGCAAAATCATTGATATGAAAAGACGCACCAAAACAAGCATGGTGGCGGCAAAAGAAAAAAACAGCGACATGCGTTTGATAGCTGGAAGAACAAACATTATTTTGAGTTCATCTTGTCAAAATTAAAGAATATTGTGGTTGGTTGTACGTTGTGTGCAGGAAACAAGACGTTCTCAACTGTCACTTTATCTCCTTTAAGTAATTAGTAACTAGTAATTGATTACTTATGAAGCAAAGTAGTTGAAGAAGTAATTAGATTACTTTTTTTTAAGAGTAATCAGCAGTTGAACTCCTTTTATGGAGTAATCCCAACAACACTGTTAAGAACATTGCATTGAATTGTAGGTATTGAGGTCCTTTCTTAAAGCTTACCCTCTTTTCGTGGTTGGGGATGATGCAGCGAACAAAGTTGGGGTTGGTGTTTCTCAGCGTGGCCATCAGCTTGGAGAGCTGCTCCTTGTACAGCTGGCCCACCGTGCGGAACATGCCCTTCTTGGTCTTGTAGGCGGCGCCGAATGCCGTCTCGTTCATCCCGGCAACCTGGTCCAGACCCACGATTCGATCCACTGGCCGTCAGAGGTGAGATGGACAGAGGAGGGAAAAGAAAGTGGATTGACGCAGGATGAAATATGCGACTTGCTGAGATGGTATGATGCTGACATGGTTGACTGAGGAGAGACTTTACAGGTGAAGGAGTGCCCACTTAAACAAAATAAAAATGGAGCAATTCATTGGTGTTGAACACATTGGATCATTCTCTGGGACCTATTTCCTCAGTAAGATTTAACCGACAAGAATGGATTCTTTTATAATTTGGTGAGAGCGCACTGAGACTGACGCTGGGAACACAGAAGAATCTCCAGAAAACCAACACCATCTAGTTTGAGGTTACAGACAACAGCACTGTCCAGATGATCCTACACACTAAACTAACCTCCCTCCACTCCCCCTGAAAAGGACTACACATCAAACTCATTTAGATGCTTTGCATTCCACCTTTGCCATAAATACATTTTTGGTTTGTCATACACCAAGACCTCTCAGGTTCCGTTTTTTCATTTTGCAAACAAGTTGTTCAAGTTCAGCATTTTAATCATTGTGAATGAATTCTTTTAAAAAAAATCATTCATCAGCATCAAAAAGCCTGCACAAGTTTCATCCTTGTCTAATGCATTTCTCGACTCCTCCTTTAGTAGCATATAAAGTATATGTGTGTGTAACCACCAGTGCTGATCAACAGCGTGGCAATGGCCATTAGCCTTTCATGCTTGAGTTAAGGCGACCTCAGTCAGGATTTTATGAATGTAACTATCTAGTCACAAAAAAAACAACTGAACTTGTTTCTATTACTACACTAACTATTATTAGATGTTACTTGATAATAAAACAATAGCTTCAAGAGTCTCCTACGATGGAAGGATTGGCAAGACATCCTTGTGCTGTTTGGCATGTTTTCATTTTTCTTGGCCAACTTGGTGGCTGACAGGATGAAGTTACAGTGAATATTTCTGTCTACTGTGCGGTCTTATGTGCAACTCTGCCATGAAAACCCATTTGCACAATAGAAAATGACAAGTCTGGAGTCTGCGCACTTGCGGTACGTGACCATTGTGCATGAAAGGATTAGGATTCTAACACTCAACACCTACTCTGCTTATTGTATAAAGGATTTTATTAAGAGTTTTAGATGCTTCCCTGAGCGTCGTCTCATTCGAAAACATCTTCTAGGACATTGTGACTGGTTTGTGAATGAAGATCTAAGATCACTCGGCTATTTTAGGATGCTACACTGACTTGATTTGACACAAAATTATACTGAATCACATCAAGCACAAAGAAAACTATCAATTAAATGAACTGCACATCGCTTGAAAAAGAATGACTATCATCTGTAACTGTGAAACTGCCAAAAAAAACTGTAAACCTTCTTATTTTATGTTATCATACCAGTATTGATCGAGTCCTTATGACCACCACAACCTTTGCACACTAAATATGAAATAAGCTGATTCCTGTGAATTTGAATTCACAATGTGAAACCACTGTTCAAAACCTTTCCTGTCATTTAATTGTACACTACATTAGGGTACACTGCACTCTTCTTATTTTACTTGTCTCATTTATTTAATTTCATCGTTATTTTTCAAAAAATCTATTTCAAATTATACTTTAAAAAATATTGTATTCAATTTTAACATTATTAAAATACCAAGCAGGAGTAGCACCTTGAATTTTCATGTTTGCTCTTTTTTTTTTTTTTTTTCACAATGACCATCAAGGCTTCTGATAATGATTCAGATTCTGAAAACTTTTGCATAGACCAAATATTTATGTATCAAAATAAATAAATGGAATAAAAGGCACAAAATAAAATCAGTTTTAGCACTTTTTTCATAGTTCTTCCACAAGTTTCACTGTTTTTAGGAAATAAAAATGATTAACAACAATTAGTTGCATTCTTTATAGTTACTATTATAAAAAAACTTTTTTTTGCGAAAATGCAACTGTATCAATTAGACTTTTCCCCCGGAGGTTGAACACCAACACAGCCATGCAAAGCTGAGGAACTCTTGGAAGCACACGGTGCAGCCAGGGACAATGAAGGAGTCCTTCAGTGATGTCTACAGCGCTGGGGATGAGATATGTTACACGGAGGTTGCTATCATTCACCTGGAGCCTCATGGAGCCCAGACACACTGTCATAGAAAGAGGCTCTCTGAAAGGTCTGTATCTCTACAGCAGCAGGGACACGGGACAGAAGAAGAAGACAGGAGAGTGAGACAGAAAGAAGTGAAAGGACACACGCACACATACACACCCACCACCATTAGTATTCCTACACACTTAAATATGCTGTACAAGCAATAATAAGCAGTTTGATTGGGAGGTTAATACAAAACCACAAGTTAGTGTTGGGTTATCTGCAAATAATACAGAGAATTAGTGATTATTAGTGTGAGTGAAATATTAGGAAGTCTGAGAGAAATATTAGTGGTCTGAAAACACAGGACTATTATTGAATAAGACAATTAGAGGTTGGTGATTTCACTTGAAAATGCTTACTCTGGGAAAGCTTTGAACTGTCACAGTAGTGAAAGAACATGACAGGAGCTTTGAGAGAAAAACTAATAAAAGTGAAGAGGCTCAGTTGCTCTACAGCAATAGCAGCAGCCGAGGAATAATATCTCGTATTGGTGATTGAACATTTTCATCTGGTTTTGCACAGAGGTGATATTTGCATAATAGGTAGAATCAGAGAATGATCTGAATCATCAGGATAAACCACCTTAAAGTTCAACATGTTTCAATGAAATGTTATTTTCCTCGATAATTACGAAGAACAATGTGTAGAAAACTGGTTTGGACGCAACCAAAAGACACAGAGTCAGGAAGAACCATCACCTCTAAATGTCTGCGTTACCTTTTTTTTACCGTATGTTTATCTTCATCCTGGCCACATTCGTTGACACAACACATTAAAGCTATTTCAATTCATTTGGCTCTTTAGAAACGATGGGTTGGACTTACCGTCCTTCCAGAGCTCAGCCACAAATTTGTCGGTGGACTGATGGAGCAGTGTGGCTACATTGTCATTCAGAGGGTCCATGTTCTTCATGAGCCACTCATCAGCTTTGTAGTCGACCTGAACAAACACATTGAGCTCTCAGTACCATGCAGTAGCTGCATGAGATATTAAAAAGACATTCCTGAAACATTTTTTACACACTGGACCTTTAAATCGCAGAATGCAAAAACTTAGTTGCCGGCCGCTCTCTACAGCCAGAGATCAAGTACCACGACACTACCTGGTAATTGCGTGCATGTAGCCGGGTCAATAAAAGTCCTAATTCATGCAGCTCTTGACTAACTTGCAGCCTAATCAGCTCTTATTATTAAACAAGTGTTTTGGGGATTTGCGGCAAAGTAACCTCCTCCCACCGCACAATAAAAGGACTAATGTGCTCTAAGGCGTACTGGATTACTTTGGAATTTAATAAATAATTGACACGTTGAGGGACCTGATGTGAGGAATGCAGGGTTTCCAGATGGGTTCTATTAAGACTGTGGAAAAGCAAACTCAGAGTGTTTGCGCTCACTTCCCCTTCAGAGCCACTGTCACGCAGGATTTATTTGGTGAAGTTCAAATTCATTTCTGGCTCCGAGACTGAATAGTGGATGCAGCTATAGTTTCCACCTGTTTGGAATGGCCTGGCTGAGGCCGAGGACTAATGTTTGAAATGAAAACTTGCCAAGAGCAGAAAGGGACGGACAGAAACTTAATAAAAGCACCGCTCGGGGAAGAATATCGGCCCTCCTGCTGTGACTGACAAGCATCTTCCCCCCGAAAGTTTTAGGAGGATCATTTTTCTCCTCACAGATGGCAGCCCCGCCGCACCAAAGGTGGAACTTTTAGACCCACGTTATATAACAGCCAACCGGCAAAGACTCAATATTACACCAATGTGAACCAGATGTGGCTTTTGTGCGGCAGAGCTGGGCTGTTGTTTCCAGGAAATGACCTGGTTGATTGTGCCTTCGCCAGCGTCTCTACTCCCAAGGCCCTGAGTCTTCAAAATAGGTCAGGCACAGTTCACTGATTAATCAATTAACAAAAAAGGAGGCATGGAATCGTGTCTTGCACAGTCTGGAAACGTAAATCTAATGCGGCACAGCACACGCAGGAAGCGAGGCGTCCCGAGTCCACTCCACTGGCCCAGGAGGAAGGCAAGAAACAGAGAAATACACACCCGTCCTGCGTAATGAATGATGCAGAAGTCGGCCTTGTCTTTGAGCTGGCGGGGTTTCTGGAACTTGGTGTGATTTCCCTGCTCCTGCAGCACCTTGTCGATGAATGTCTTGTCGGTGGCTTTGGGGAACCAGCACTCCTCGTCCAGCAGAGCCAGGATACCTGGAGGGTTCGTCTGCGGGAGAAACGCAAGACCAGGGGTCACTAAAAATAGCACAACTCGTTGAGCTGCGTCGAAAAATTCATTTTTCAGTGTCTTCACATAGATCAGAGCCGTTAATAATGATATATAACTGAAGGCTAACTGAGAAAATGTGTTATTTCAGGAGAATGGAGCAAACTGGTTGCCCTTCATATGACTCGGGAGCCATGATGCAGCTCTCAGGCTTAAAAAGGTTGGTTACTCCCGACCCAGACACACACACACACACACATGCATGCTCGCACACATCAGGATCAACAGCCGACAGCTCGGGCCATTGGTGTGCAGTGCTGTTGTTGGTCCCACTTCAACATGCCAACGCGGTGAGAGACCACTGACCGGCCTCTCGATGAGGTCGATGCAGGGCTGCAGGTCCAGGCCGAAGTCGATGAAGCTCCACTCGATGCCCTCCCGCTGGTACTCCTCCTGCTCCAGGATGAACATGGTGTGGTTGAAGAGCTGCTGCAGCTTCTCGTTGGTGTAGTTGATGCACAGCTGCTCGAATGAGTTCAGCTGGAAAGGAAGCAGACGCGGCGTGTTCATTTTGGGAGACAACTTCGGATTCAGCGTTATTGTCAATTGATTCCGTGATGACAGATGCCAGTAATGCGGAGGTTTTGCAATTTGTGGAACCGCATTCTTTCAAGATTGAAACATTTTATTTGTCACACGTCATGTTACATGGCAGTAAAATGCTGGAGTGGCAAATCCGCCTGACGTGCTTGTGCATTGCAAGGAAGAAAGAAAGTGTAAAAAATAAGTTAAATATAAGTTTTACAAAAGTACAAAGTTAAAAAAGTGTTTTGCATGAAGAGCAACACAATGATCACCTCAAAGATCTCAAAGCCAGCGATATCCAGGATGCCGATGAAAGAAGCCCCCTGACGTTTGGTCCTGTCCAGGGCTTTGTTGATGCGGTGAACCAGCCAGCGGAAGAGGCGCTCGTAGGTGGCCTTGGCGAGGGCCTCAATGGCGAAATCAGCCTGGATGAAAAAAAAAAACAACAACACAAAGAAAGGTATGAATAAAGCCACAGAAACCTCCCTGTTGAAGTACAGAGAACCCTCACGGACTCACTGATGGGAGTGGTTTACCTGCTCTTTGGTCTGCGCTTTCTGGACATAGTCTCGTCCCACTTTGATTCTGGGGCTGAGGATAGCTCTGGTGAACTCCATGACATTCATTCCAAGCAGGTGACAAAGCTTCTGCGCCGCTGGATGGGGCAGGTGAAACAGGAAACACGTAACTTATGGAGTCATTATAAACCTTTCAATGCATGTTTTTAATTTGGGATTTAAAAAACCTGGGGTTTCCTGACTGGCGAACACGCCTCGTCTTTAACAAGGAACCGCTAAATGAGTCAGTGTATGTGAAATATAAGCGAGTTGATAAACATCATCACTGTACTTTAACTAAATGAACCATCTGACGTCAGTATAATCTGGGTTGCAGAGGCATCAGTTGATAACAACATGATGTGGTTCAGCTGTTCATGAGAGCAGAGGAACCACATCATTCAATCAGCAGTGATGGTGGGATTCCAAGGTGTGAATAACCAGTGTTCACTCAATCAATAGGTGGCAGTGGACAGGAGCCGTGTGCTGGTGTGATGGCGTGTTGATGTGTTGATGTGTTGATGTGTTGGTGAGTTGATGTGTTGGTGTGCTAGTGTGTTGGTGTGATGGTGTGCTGGTGTGATGGTGTGCTGGTGTGTTGGTGTGCTGGTGTGTTGGTGTGCTGGTGTGCTGGTGTGTTGGTGTGCTGGTGTGCTGGTGTGTTGATGTGCTGGTGTGTTAGTGTGCTAGTGTGTTGGTGTGATGGCGTGTTGATGTGTTGATGTGTTGGTGAGTTGATGTGTTGGTGTGCTAGTGTGTTGTTGTGATGGTGTGTTGATGTGTTGGTGTGCTGGTGTGTTGATGTGTTGATGTGTTGGTGTGCTAGTGTATTGTTGTGATGGTGTGTTAGTGTGTTGATGTGCTGGTGTGTTGATGTGTTGTGTTGGTGTGTTAGTGTGTTGTTGTGTGGGTGTATTGGTGTGCTGGTGTGTTGCTGTGTTAGTGTGTTGGTGTGTTAGTGTGTTGTTGTTTTGGTGTGTTGATGTGCTGGTGTGTTGGTGTGCTGTGTGTTAGTGTGTTGTTGTTTTGGTGTGTTGGTATACTGGTGCTGATGAGTTGGTGTGTTGGTGTGTTGGTGTGTTGGTGTGCTGGTATACTGGTGTGTTGGTGTGTTGGTGTGATGGTGTGTTGGTGTGCTGATGTGCTGGTGTGTTGGTGTGTTGGTGTGCTGATGAGTTGGTGTGTTGGTGTGTTGGTGTGCTGGTATACTGGTGTGTTGGTGTGATGGTGTGATGGTGTGTTGGTGTGTTGGTGTGATGGTGTGTTGGTGTGCTGATGTGCTGGTGTGTTGGTGTGTTGGTGTGATCGTGTGTTTGTGTGCTGTGTGTTGGTGTGCTGGTATACTGGTGTGTTGGTGTGTTGGTGTGATGGTGTGTTGGTGTGTTGGTGTGATGGTGTGATGGTGTGCTGGTGTGTTGGTATACTGGTGTACTGGCGTGCTGGTGTGCTGTGTGTTGGATTTCTTTACCTGTGTTCTCGGGCATGGAGGCCTGATCGGTGTTTCTCTCCTTTTTAAAGACAATGTTGCCAAACTGCAGCACGGCAGAGACGACCTTTAACATGCCTGACAAGGATGAGATGCCTCATGAATGCAAAATTGTTTGAAGTGAGACGAAGACAATGCAGCTTTATTTGTCCAGTGCCGCATCAGGGCCACTCTTATCACTCAGTGGCAGCTTCTTCCTTGATTTTAGAACACATTTAGGAAAAACTGCACAACTTACAGACAATTTCATCATGGGAGAAGCTCATGATATGCATCGCATCCAAGGTTTCCTGGAAATTGTCCTTGTCCTGCTGGCCCGGGATGGGAATGTTCCCATTGGACAGGAAACGGTAACTGTTAAACCCCTCGAGAAGCAGGTCCGCTAAAGAAAGGAAAAGGGAAACATTTTCATTTCTGGAGCAAGCTTGATTTTATTTTTCCTCAAAGCAACAACATTCTTTTGTTTAGTGACACGAAATGAGGTCAAAGATAAACAACTGGATTTCCAATGTCTCGAAGTTCGGCCAACGTGTAAAGTTCCTGGAACTGTTTAAATCCAATATGCTATGTGGAAAAACACATAGTTTTCGTCTTTCCTTAAAAATGTCTGGACACGTTTCATCATCAGGACACAATGTCCAAACAATTTAAATGAAAAGTTTACAAGACGAGCCGGCTGGTGCTAATACGAACCAGGTTTCCTTGGTTTTATTCCCGCCTGGGGCAAAAATGAACGTGACAGCTCACAGAAACCCGTCGGTGTACATTTGTTTCTCATAGCTGCGGCTGAGAACTCACTTCGAAGATGCTCTCCAGCACCAGCCAGCAGGCGGTAGAAGATGTGGAACGTTCTTTCATCCTTGGCCTGTCTTATGGCTCGCGACTTCTCCAAAAGATCTTCCAGCAGAAGGTTAAGGACTGGCCAAATGAATTAGAATGAGAAGTAACACACCATTCGAAAAAGTTTTCTCTTATGAGAATAAAGTATAATCGATAGACAAAGACTGTTGTTTGTTTTTTTTTGAGTCATGCAGTCAAAGTGTAAACTGTTTTTTTTTTCTGCCTGTCCTGGAAATGAGGATACAAGTTTCGATATTGGCTCCAACGATGTATCCTGCGACATCGAAGTTGATTCTGATAAACTTCCCCTGCAGGAAAAATAAAAAAGCGTTTTTATTCTTGTCTACATCCATATTGCTCATACGATGGAATTTACATTGCAGTATATTGAACAACAAGTTTGAAAAGATACCTCCTTTGGACAAAAATCTGAATTTTTTTTAAGCGCAGAAAAGAAATCTGCACCACTTTGATCTTCACTGACTGGATTCACAAATGCACAAAATCACTAGATTCACAAATGCATCTCTTACAGCACGTTTTTGGTACATACCAAAAGAATGAGGATTTAACCATTGAGGACATTTTTATATTTATGTATGATCTATACATCTGTTCACATAATGAGCACAATCCTTCAAACTCACAAAGCGCGATGAGTTGTCGTTCTTTACGGTTTTGGCATTGCCGAAAGACTCGAGGATGGGGTTGGCCTGCAGGAGCTGCCGTTCCAACTCGCCCTGTGGAGGAAGACGGAGCAGGAAAAATCACATCAGCCTTCAAGCATTTGTACCGCACGGCAGTCACGCACCGTGAATCAACTGGCGCTGTGTCTATTTCATGGGTCTGCTTGGCCAGAACCTGCGAGAGCCGACGGGGCTAAATCGGTGCCCCGGCAGTCCAGTTAATGTAGCGCAGAGATCCCTCAGCTTTTCATCAGGTCTCCTGACAGCACAATGTGATTTTCGCCAGAGGAATTTTAACGCGCTGACGGAGCCAAAGCAAATACTTTGATCGAACATGTGAAACCGCGGAAAGCATGTAGCGTGTGCGGCGTCTGACATGCACTGCAGAGGGTGGTTACTATGAAGGCTTCCTTGCAATGGTTGCAACAAAAAAAAAAAAACACCTTGCATATCCAAAGAGCGCAGAGGCAACAATGGCTTCCTTCAAACTCCGAGTTCTATGACTTTGTGCCACAAGCTTTTCTGTATGGAGTTCTGAAACGTAGCCACGGATTCCCAGTGCAGGAACCATTCAACCACCAATAGCTTCAGCTAGGTTAGCTTGAATAGAGTCTGATAAATGAGTGACGCAAATCGAACTTCTTCCAAATATTTTTTTTTACGACAATAAGGAAAGAGTTTTCAGTGTCAGCGCCTATAACAGTGAGGACAACTGAGGATCCAAAGGCGCCCATGTGCTTTTCTGTCAGTCAGAAAGACAGCAGTCTAGACTGTCCTGGTCTGCATTACACCTTCTGTCTGAACTTCTTCATTTGTCTCCTTTCTCCCCATTCAAACCGCAGCCTTCCTCTGCCTCCCCTTGACGCCTGCGTCTGCATTCCTCTGGCCTGCGCTCAGTAGCAGCTGCAGCTGCAGCTGCAGCGCAGGCAGGAAGAAACACCAAGGAAGTCCATGTGGACGGCGGACTCAGACGTGCACAGAAGTGTGTGTGTGTGTGTGTGTGTGTGTTTCAGTAGCCCATTCACAGCCACTGAAATGAAGTGCATTAAAAAGGCATTCGCCCGGATTGTGCACGCTTCTGTGCGCTCTGCAGGTCAGAGGTTTCACTTGAGGCTCTTGTACTTTCTTATGGACACAGAAACACCAGGTAGCGGTTTGGAGGAGAAAATAAATACCCCGGACCACAGGTGAGTCGAGAAGGTTTCTTGGAGTTGTGCAGAGTGCACGGGAGAGACACGGGAGAGAGGCCCCAGTCCGTTTCCCTGTCAGCAAAGTCTCATTTTGTCTAAGTTGTTGGACAACAGTGGATATAATCTGAAAACACAGCCAGTCAGGGCTGAAACACCCACATAGAAACCTGTGTTTGGTTATTGACTGGGCAGCAACAGTTCGGAATAATATTAGCATAGCCAAGGATAGGCCAATGAATTATTCAATGACAAGCTTCTCGAAAGGCGCACAAGCGCCTGACTTGCATCTGAAATAAAAGCATGAAAAGTCTTAAAAAAAAAAAAAAAAAGAATGGAAAGACGGTCGTGAGTTTAATTTCCCATCTGGGCATGCAGCAATATCATGCACGTAAACATAAAAAAATGGATTTAGAAGAAAATATTTGAGGTGAGATGTTTTGTGCAGCCACAGTCTGATATTCAACCCAAATCGAATTTTATTTTGACAAATAAACCCAGTGACTTTAGCGACTTTACTGCAGTCAGTTTCTCCTCAGCACTTTTAAATGGTTTAATCTGACCTTATTTGTTTGCTCTCAATGTTTCTGGCTTTTCAAAAAAAAAAAAGAAAAGACAGCATCACAGTGTTTTTGTATCATGAGCCTGCAGATTCTCTGGGCTGCGAACAATCCCGCGAAAAGACTGAGCCAGCACAAACAAATACCTCATACACAGTAAAGTTGGATTAGTCTGTCATTGTGAAAGTGCGGACATTTAGAGAGAGAGAGACAGAGAGAGAGAGTGAGAGAGAGAGAGAGAGAGGCGGCATGCATTGCATACACACAAAAACATGGCAGCGGGCGGCACGGTATTGGGAGAAAAAGCAGGAGAAACACTTGCCTGGAACTTGAATGCTTTGGGAGATTCGGGCTGTTTGTTATGGATGGACAAATGCAAATGTTAATAATAATTAAAACTCTAGAGCTCATGTCTGACAGAAGCCACAAGAGACAGACACACAGTCCGGGACAGCCGGGCCTCAATAGTCTAGCCGTCTAGTTAGTTGCAAAGTAAATACAAAGCTTTCACTAGTTGCTACTCAACAGAATTAAGCATTTTTTTTATCCCATTATGATTAAATCGGTGGTTCTCAACTGGTGGAGGCTGAGGACCCACATTTTTTTTCTTATTATGAAGACACAACCCAAATTTATTCCACAAAAATGAAAGTGCTAGCTCACTTTCTATCATGTCTAGTCAATAAATTATTGAAATTATTCAATTGAATTGTGTCCTGCAAAATAAATGCCCAATATTTCTCTATAAATATATATATTTTAAAATTGGAACTGCCCACGATGTCGCGACCCAATCAAAACAGCTTCACGACCCACTTTTGGGTCACGTCCCACCAGTTGAGAAACGCTAGATTAAATGTTCAATGATGGCAACTACCGTAATTGCTGGACTATAAAGCCGCTACTTTTTCCACACACTTTGAACACTGCGGCTTTAACGATGATGTGGCTAATTAATGATTTTATTTTTATGGCCAAAAGAGCTTTGCGACGCCAGTGCACTTGGCCTCGTCGCATAGGACCAACAAAATTACCAAACACGTAACAGCAGACCAATGAAACTGTTGAAATGAATTAAATGGAGCGTACTCTGACACTTCCTTTAATCTGAAGCGAAGGCAGAGGTCCCTCTGTGCTCTATTAAGAACAGGTACATTGGACCACCAGCAGGAAAAGTGGGTCAATTTAAACTTGAACATTTACCTCTAGGTGAATTTTGTGATCTCCAGGCTGGTGGAGGATGAATTTAATTTTGATTTGGACTGTCCTTTGTATTATGATTTAAGAAATTCTCTTTTTGAATCAATTCAGCGAAAAGATTTCTGATGTTTTCTGGAAATATGAGGGGGAGATTCTGTGCTGGTTGTTTGAAAATTAGGTTTTTGCTTTGGCTAAATTTACAGAAAAGCATCTTGTATCCCGTCTGACAAATGATTTTATTTGTATGTGTCCCTATTTTTATAGGTTGTGTTATGTTTTGATTTTCTGTTTTTCTGTAGTTTCCAGGCTATTGTGGACGTAACTGTGGCAATATTATTAATGGCCAAAGGTATTTTAATTGTAGTGAGTTCGATACCATTTGTTCTACTTGTATTACTTTTTGGACTGATACATAGTATGTATTTTTCTTCATTCAATATTTTTATTCAATAAAATGATTTTGATTAAAAAAATTGGCAACGCTTTCTATGAAGGTCTATTATATAATGCATTTCGGGTGCCTTTATAAGGCATTACAAAACATAAGTGTTCATAATCATGTATGACAACTTATGACAATGTTTATAAATGATAATAAGTGGTGGATATAATGAGTTATATGCTCATCATTCATAATGTTTTATACCTCCATGGCAAAGTGACACTGAAGTCCTGGATGGTTATTACCATATTATAACTACCAGTTACAAAAAATGTTTTAGACTATGACTTTGTGAGCTTAAAGTAAAGTGTTGGTGACATGTTTTATACTGCCTTATAAAGACACTCATATTGCATTATACAATAGACCTTGATAGAAAATGATACCAAAGATTTTTAGTCAGTGTTGCTTTTAAATTCAGGTGCACTCAATAGTCCAGCAATTACGGTACACATCATGACTTGGGCTACTCTACCACTGAGAAGGAAACTATGACATGATACCATTCTGCATCTGCACACGATTATTTTTTATGTGGAAAGCAGAGAGAATTCGCACTGAGCTGAGCTGCTGAGCTGCTGCGCTGTTGGCCGTGTCGTTGCCATCGCAAGGGAGGATTATGATAATTGGTTTTGAATCTACAGGCGCGGTCCGACGTCAGAAAGTCTGACAGGAGTGAAAGTGAAGGTAGTGAGTGAGGAGGTGGTTCACTCACAGGAATGTTGTGGTCTTTGCGTCCTTTGTGTGAGGAGGCGACGTGGGCCAGGTACTGGATGACCTTCTTGGTGTTCTCTGTCTTGCCAGCGCCGGACTCACCTCTGAACGAGACAGATGTAACAGACAGACAGACAGACAGACAGACAGACAGACAGACAGACGAAAGACATAAGCATGTGCCTCACGCAGGAAGCAGGTATGCATGAGTGGCAGAGGTGGCAAAAGTATTCACATTCTGTACTCAAGTAAAAGTACGGATACTTGTGTGAAAAAAATCAAACTAGTTTTATTAGGATGATGCCTTTGATATTTTCATATGGTTATCTTGAAATGTTTCCATACAAATGAGGTATTTCCAAAGAAGTTTAGGAGGTAAGATGGTATCGGTATCGGTCGATATTCAAGGTAAAGTATTGGTATCGCAAATCAAAAAAAAGGAGGTATCAATCCATCTCTAATTTTTACAATGTATCTAACAATACATTGGTTGATAAGTTGAGGTACTCTAAAATCATCTCCCCCTAGGTTATGATCCAGCTTTATATTCAACTACACAACAGCAGAGTTCAAAAAGCTCCACTTCAAGGAACAACAATAACTATGGTAATAATCAGTGGATTACTTTGAACAGAATTTGTATCTTTTAAACACTTTTAAACACAAAACTAAGCATGTTTTTTCCCCAATGTAAGAGGTAGCAAGTACAGATATTTGTGTACAAAAGCAGAGAGTAAAAAGTTGTCAGAAAAATAAATAGTCAAGGAAAGTAAAGATACCTGATAAATCTACTAAAAAGATAACTGATAACTGCAATAAGGTACAGAAACAAAGTATCTTTACTTTGTTACTTCCCACCTCAAAAGTTGCGGCACATTCAAATACAAATGTAATGAACTTTCCTTGCAATGGTGAATCGCAGGGTTTTTTTTTGCTGACAGGGCAAATGAAACCGCGGGTAAACATGTTTTAGTTGTGTACAAGTCGACCATGTCCAGACAAACACTCTCAAAACTCTAACAATAACTCCAACTCACAGCAAGGTGGTTGGGAGAAGAAGAAAAAAACAGAGCAGAAACAACTGTTGTCTAAATTCATGGCCAGTCTGTTAAACTGAGGAGCTCTGTGGTTTGGTTAAACTGGTCTCCAAAGTTTCCATGCTGGGGTTTTGTCCCTAATCACAGCCTTGTTTGGATGGAATCATCCGCCACTGCCACAGCCATGGCCCCCGCCAAAAAAAAAAAAAAAAAAGTCAGGGGCAATAACTGAAACAGGATCAGCAACACCGAGTCCCTCGACATACCAGTGGCTTTAGTCTAGCTTGCTATTAGCACCGCTGCACCAGTGCAGTTTTAGCTTCCCTACTAGATTCCAATGGGCGGTTCCTCAAATGAAGCCTTACTTATGTAGGTCGAGTTGGTTAACGTCTCTCCTTTAAAATACAGTTTCCCACGGAAATAACAGAGTAATATTTAATGAGCGTTAGCAGTCGCGGTGACAGCTCTGCTCACTTATGGCGCAGCAGAGCGACGATCCCTTCGTGAATTCAACCGCGTTTTTCTGTCGATCGCTACGTGACTGACAGTCACACATGAGTGTGAGAGATTCAGCAGGTTCCCAGTGTGGAGGGCCACCCTGTTCCTGCTCTTTGAGACCTTTCCTACAGCCCACAGCCACTTGGCTCTGCTTGTGAGGGCTTAAAGGGAAGCCGATGATGATGGCCACACCTGCAACATGTTGTGACTAAAGTGCAAATGAAGTAACTCCAACAACTGAAACAACGAAAGATGTCCTTTACAGAATTTAAAAGCAATTTGCAATGGCATTATCAACTCAGGCAAAAAACAAAATGAAAAAACAGCTTTTAATTATTTCTCTTGAAAGAAATGCAGGCATGCTACTAAGCCACAGTGCCTCAGTTTCCAATAATAATCCTCTGGAAATAATAATAATAAAAAAAGGTTATTTGAAACAAGTTTTTAAATAAAACGACTGGTTCATGATTGTCGACCGCAGCACGTAACAGAAAAAAAACGCTTCAAACTGCAAAGAATCCCTCACAATCTCCATTTTTTAAAGGAAACAATGCAGCAGTCAGATCCTGCCAGAGTGTTTCTCCTGGAAAGGAGCAGCTACATTATCAGAGTGTTTTTTTTTTTTTTTTTAACACTGACCAGAATAAAATCAAAAATGTTAGAAAAGAAGGAAAAGGACACCAGCGTTTGTACTCACGTGCAAAGTATCGATTGGTCCTCACGATCTGCAAAAAAATGAGAGAAAAAAAACAACTTGTCAGGGTCTTTGCTGATGTGACGGTGAAGTCACACAGTCAACAGTCACATAGTCGAGACAACAGAGGATATAGAAATATGTGGTCAGGGCGAGTTGACGACAATCTTTCCGATGTGCTCGAATGTTACACGGGTCGAAATGAAAGCACAACAGGTGACGACAGTGAAGAACACGAGAAAGACATCTCACAACTAGAACTGCAAAATAGTGGCATTCAAAGTGATTTTTTTCACATAATAAATGGAAACCTGAGGAGCCAAAATGTGTATAAATCAAGTATGTATGTAATTGTCTTTGTGTGTGTGTGTGTGTGTGTTTGTTTGTGTGTGTGTGTGTGTGTGGGCCACAGCTTCAAGAGCTCATTCCTGGGCCTCCTTGATGCAGACGAGCCTGCAGAGCCATGCTGTGTCATGGCAATAAACCCACACCCCAGACCTGTAAACCAAGACCTGACACCTTTCATCAGAGCCGGGCCAGATGACAGCATTAGCTACGCCCACTGAAACGTGTGACCTCTAAACTCCGAGGGTCTGTCCCGCTTAACAGAGCGCAAAAAAAACACAACAGAAACACACAGAGTCCCACGCCGTGACCGAAGACGACCAGCAAGCTGTTGCAATGAAGGCTTCTCATTATCTAACAGTGCTGGGTTCCAAGCTACGATACATTTGTAGCGTTTAATAGGATGCACCTATCAAATGTTGGAAAATGAATCAACTTCCTGGGCCAAATTCCAAAATCCAAGAGAGTAATTAGTGTCTGCGAGCCAATAATCATTTGGCATACGTGTCGAGATCTAAAGTCACTGGCGGTTGGCTTTCACCATATAGAGGCGTGAACTAAGGACTTTGTTTTGTTGGTGTGAAATTTAGCGCCATGCCAAAGAAGCCTTAAATGTGGTTCCGTTTCATTAAGGGTGGGTCAAAATAAAGCAAAATGCAACTTTTGTCTCAAGGAAGTAGCGGCAAAGGACGGGAATACACAACAAACTTGATTTAGAGGAAACCACCAGTGAAATGGAAAATGAAATATTTGTGCTGATGAAATGTGCTAATGCTAATGTGTTTTTGTTGTTGTTGAAAAACTGTTTTTAAAAAAAAACAGGTATATAAAAAAAAAAAAATTGTTCTGTAACAGTTATTGAAAAACCAAGGTATTGAAATTGGCATTGTATCCAAAGATTCTGAATGCTAACCACCCAACTCTCCATGTTAAGCCCTACAGGGAGTTTTCACAGGTTCTTCTCAGTTCTTCCACTCTGAGAAAGCATGATCTCACATCCAAGAAAGTAACTAAGATACTCAGGCCTCCTATATAGTTCAAATCTTATCTCCCAGTTGAAGGAACTAAGTACCTGCATCACAGGTCATAGCTCAAGTGACCTTATCTCATGGGCCAATAACACAAACCAGAGGCTGGCAAGCTCTCAACAAGTGAAGCTGTGTGTCCGACCGACTCGAGGCACATCTTGCTTTTGTTACGCACGCGCAACTTTCAGGGGCTGGTTTCACTGCCATGGACGTTCTGTGAGATCCATCTCCGTCCTGTGAGATCTTATTCTCAGTTTGAAACCGCTTCTTGAGCCAGCCGCAACTTGACCTGAGGTCTTTTACTTTCAACGTCAGAAGCAGCACCGACACACTGAATGGATGCTTTGATCGACAGGAACCGCACGAAATTGTGAACTTCCTTCAGGGTCAATGTTTTTCTAACCACTGTGCAGTGAGATTATGTCAGGTGTGTCGTGAAAAATTATCCAATTTCACTTAATTGGTCTCAAGAAATAACTACATTCCATTGTGAGTGACTGTGCTTTAAAAGGAACATGAGCCTATTTTCCTCCCAGGAGTGACTCTGAATAAATGAAGACAGTTTATTGTCACTAAGAGGTGTCATTAATATTTTAATATTTATTTGAATATTTTTGGTTGGTGGTGTGCCATGGGATTTTTTCAATGTAAAAAAAAGTGCTGTGGCTCAAAAAAGGTTGAAAAACACTGCTTCAGGTGACAAAATGATGTGAAAGAGTGACTTTCTGTGGTTTTGACCATCTGGCATCACAACAGCGTTTTTTTCAGCGAGAGGAATGCGGCACAGATGAGGGAAATTATACTGTTTTTTTGTGCAAAATTACTGACTCAAACAAAACTACTATGATTAATGTGCGGACGATTCACACTCGGTCCTTTCACTTTCATGATGATGAAAGGGTCCGGTTGTGATTAATCTTCCTCGGCATCTCACAGCCACATTTTTCATAAATCTGAGTCACGTTAGATGCACTTCACGCCCATATTCGCCGACCATCTCCCACCGGTTTGGCTGGAAAAGGCACGCAAAGCGACGTAAGCCTTAATGAATACGAAAGCCAAGTACGCTCTGAATAAACAGCCCCAGCTTTTGGGTGATTAAAAGTAGAACCACATTGCACGCGTGACCTCATAGGTCTAAAATTAGCGCTCGAGCGCAATCTGCAAGTTGAACGTGGAGGACCTCTGTTGTTTGTCCAAACTCCCTGCAGCTGCTGTCAGGTCAAGACACCCACATGGTTCAGCCGCGACGCTGCTGATGCAGTGGTGGAGGCAAAGCAGCGCGTGGAAAATAAAGTTTTGTCCAAACTAAAAATAGAAAAAAAAATAAAAATCATGCCCGATGAGTTTAGCACACCCAGGCTGTGTCTCAAATCAGGGTCTGCATCCTTCAGTTGCGTCATAGCACTGCGCAAAGACTTGTCCCAACTCACTAAAGTTCGAAGGACGCTCCAAATGCGCCCTTGAAATGTGCCCTACTTTTCGCCGATTCAAGGGATTTATGAAGATTTACCGTGGGGTTTTTATTTATTTGAACATCCAACGCCATGGTTGGATGGCGAATCAATGGTTAGCTTGATGCTATAAAAACGTCATTTCCGGGGTTGGCCAGCAGTAGGGAACGGCGGTGACGCAACCAGGAAATAGACCAAAGGCTAGACCGTCCCATGTGGTTACCAGCGAGGCGGGTCTGGGTTCGTCCTTCTCAGCCGGGTCCTTCGGAGGACCCGCCTTCCGACGGAGGACGCTTCCTTCGAAGGATGCCGACCCTGTATTGAGACACAGCCACAGTCTGCTGCTTCGACAGTGATGCATGGGGTCACCCTGTCGCATGTACTGAGAAAGGCAACAATGAAACAGAAGGGCCACAAAAAGCCACGTGAAAGTTACACAGACGAAGAGGTCATTTTATCAGTCCTGGCTGATGTTCATGTATCATTGTTTCCACAGAAAGGTTCTTCTGATGAAAAGATGGTTCAACGTTCACCAAATGCACATTTATCTCTTGATTCTAGCCGCACTGGCTATTTTACTGCAGCTCAACTGATGATCTCTTAATGGTTTTCCTTTGACCTCACAACCCCCTCTGGACTTCTGCCAGGTCTTTGTACATGGTAGATGGTATACATCATTAATACACCACATTACTACCTGTACTGTCAAGTAAATTTGTGTGAAAAAGGGATTTTTTTGCAATGAAACTGAAATGTGATCCGCTCTACACAGAGCAACCTGAGCGACACAAGACTACCCATTGGAGGCATTGGTGTGCCTCTGTCGAGCCAAGGCGTGGGAAACTATGGCCCGGGGGCCATATGAGGCATGTTGATCTTTTCAATGAGGCCTGCCGAACTTGAAAAATTTATATTAATCGTATCTAAGTCATAAAATAAATACAGTGGGGCTTCAAAGGCACTGATTTGGTTGTAACTTTGCTTTTGTTCATTTTCAATAGACATTAAAACACGTTTTCTACATATCCCATGATATATTTTTTCATCCTATGAGGTGGGTCACCAAAACACTCCATGCATCTGCTCCTGCTCCGCCCACCCTGTCAAATTTTTAGAACCCATTGTGGCCCCACCAGTCAAAAAGTTAGCCCAGCCCTGGTCTAGCCTATCTAATACTATTTTTTTTGTTTGTTTGTTTAGCACCATTACAGCCTTTCCATGTGCAGCCCAACGCGTAAAAATAGCACAGGCGTAAAGCTGACAATTTGTGAGATTCTGCCGTGATGCTGCGTGATGGCGCCCATCGGCTCCTCCCACATCGACCCTCTTGGCAGCTGCTACTTCTAATTTTTACTAACTGCCTGTTGAAATTCACTGAGGGTTCCATTCTGGACCAATCCAACCCCCACCCCAGTGGATTGCTACAGACTACACATACCACTTAAGAATATGCGTGAAATGGGACATTTTCTACGCCGGCAGATGTTTTTCATTTCAGCAGCAAACACGAAACATCACCCGCAATGTTTCCCCCCACAGCTACTCTCGGCTAGCCGGTCGGATAACACGCGCTGGGAGATGGAAATAAGTTGACCCACTCGTTTATGAGGTCTTCTGATTGAACACATGTGGCCTATGTTTGGGTACAAGCTGAAATGCGTAAAAGTTGCAGCACAGGAAAGGTGGCGTTTTCAGAACAAAAACAACTGCGGCAGTGTGGGGGTGACATCACAGAGTGTCCGCAGTTGGAAATAATAATGCCTTTATCCAATAGAACTTCTTTTATGATTCTAATTTAACGAGACGATGAAAAATTCCACCGATGATTCTGATTCGGAAAAATCTGCACATGGTTTGTCTCTTGGGTACGGAAGGATTGGAGGTGGTGTTGCACATCAGGGTTCCCTTTGTTATTCATTTATCCCCTACAAGGATTAAACAAACCCTCATTCCTCGCATTCCAGAGCATTCCCACTCATGTCCATCTCAACTGTGGCCCCAATCATAATTATGAGAGCTCCTTATTCTCGACCTCACCTGACCTTGCAAAGCCTTGGTTGCTCTCTCCTGACTGTAACATGGTCCTCTTGTTCTGTTGTCATACGCCTCATCATCTACTATGATATCAACCATTTATTCAACTTCAGGAAAAGTTGGTAAAAACCTTCAAGGCTATGATGAGCCTTGAAAAATAATAAGCTGTGGTACTAAATATTACCAACGCGCATTTCTTCTTCAAAAATAACAACCCAAAAGAAATCCAACCAGTCAGGAGCTGAAGAACTGGCAGTTGGATCACAGCAAAGACCAATGCTGTCAGTGTTTATGACCCAATCATTTCAGTTTCCATGTTTTGCCATTATACTGAAGAAGACTTGGACATCTTCTAATATCAATATCATCTATCTAATATCATTTTGTAGAGTTAACTTTGGTTGAAATAACTGCTTGTAGAAAGATGTAGTTAAATCCCCTCAAGTAGCGACTCAATATAGTTTGACCTAAAATGTGGAGCTACTTTGACACAACATTGTATCCCTCTTTTTGAATTTAATGAGATGCTCTCTTTGTGGGGGAAAATTTACTACCAAGAGGCGTGATGACCCATCATCAGATTCACCATAAACATTCTCCACAACCACAGCTCAATCACAACTTAAGTATACAAACATTCCAAGTTAATGGATGGAAATTACACAAATAAACGGCCCAATTTTGGCAAAACCACCCTTAAAATTTGAGATGTAATCGGTAAACAACATCTAATCAAGTCTACATAAATATTGGTGAATTAAATAAGTATTTTACATATTTAAAATGTTTCTGAACTGAATACAAAAACAGTCTGGCCCCCACAGTAACAGAAGTAACAGAAGCTTAGAGGAATCAATATTAACCAACTGGGATCTCTGTGTCAGGGTTTAACTGAAATTGTCCGCACTACATTTTAAGCCCTGAAGTTTGGCTTCAATGAAGGAGTTGTAAAAGAAAAAAAAAAAATAGAAATAGACTCCACAGAGAGAATTCTGGAGCCGTGGCAACCACTTCACACACAGGAAATCCTGAGCCGTAGCCGAGGTAGCTGTGCTCTCGTAAAATTGCTGTTACATCTGGTGAGATTTACCCACATGCACACACAGACATGAATGTAGCGCTAGAATATAGCTAGCAAGGGAATGAACACTTTAAGAAAATTGCCGCTGCTCATTCACAAAGACCTTCAGCCGAGGCAGGATAGAGCAGAGCAAGGCACTTAAAACACAAGGATAAGGTGCTTGCATGTGTGTGTGTGTGTGTGTGTGTGTGTGTGTGTGTGTGTGTGTGTGTGCCTGCCCAAGACTCATTCACATTCCCAGACAGTGGAAGTAGCAAACAGCCTGATCTGGAAAGTCTGAGGGTAGCTGCAGTATTTAACCGCCACTCGGCAGCAACAATGAAGCCTCACTGGTTGAGCTGGTTGAATGAAGATACTTCACCAAGTCTGATGGAGGCCAACGGAGACCAAGAGGTCGTGCTTAACGTTCACGCGACATTTAAGCGCTCCGAAACGACTAGAGGATCATCGCAGGCATATTTTCCCCTTGACTGACCGAGGTTTGTGACACATGAGCAGCAAACTACCAGGCAGCAGCACTGTGTTCTGTGTACCTGTGTATTGTGTACAGTGTGGTGTAGAGCAGAGGTTTTATTACAAGTTATTAATGTGAGCTGCTCTTCATAAGAAAAGCAATGAGTGAATGCAATGAAATAAGCAATGCAAAGACTATATGTATATAAATATATAAGTATATATACAGTACATATATATGCATATATATGTGTGTGTATATATATATATATATATATGTTAGGGATGTTAACAATGAATTGATTATCAATTAATTGTCAATTAAAAATTTAATCGATTCAATTAAATTAATCGCAATTAATTGAGCAATTTTTACACGGTTAGTTAATATCACTATAACAGTATAGTGGCAGGAAAGAGCAATTCATTTGTAGATACTGTGATTATCATAATAGACAGAGAACAAGTTACTTTAAAAAAACTTTATTTAAGGGTTAAATAATGTGTTACACATTTATCATTGTGACATTTAGGTTCCTTGGAAAAATCGCCGCTGATCAATTAATTGTTAATCGATAAGGTCAATTAATTCACGGTTGACGAATTAATCGATAATCGATAATTTGCATCCCTAATATATATAATATATATATATATATCCACACAATATATGTGTATATACAGTATATACCCAATGAATGTGTTGGTTTGGCAGCACCTCCAATGCATCGCTTTACACATGATCATTATCACATGTTAAAAACTGCCACTTTCCTAAACACTTATCTAACACTAAGTCAAAGATCCAACTCTTTTGAAACTACACTACAAAAGGCCACGTGTGGCAACTGCAACTGCTGAGTGACAAAAACGACTCGACTGTGACATTTACTGTAATTCCGTTGAGCCAGCTGCCAGTCAGGCATTTGCAGTCGTTCATGGGCCTTGGAACACCACCCAATGAGGTGACTGACCATTTGCGTGCACCAATCTGTGTGTGTGTGTGTGTGTGTGTGTGCGTGCGTGCGTGTGTGTGTGTGCTCTGGAATTTGGATGACCCTGGTTTCCCTCCCCACCAGCACTGGGGCCTCTTGGGTGTGGACCAGGCACTGTTTTCAGCAGGATGGTGTTACAACAGAAGCCCCATTAAGGCGGAAAAGAGAGGACCAGGTGTGGCCTTGTCAAAACGTTGAGAATCTGAATGTAATTTTTAAGAATTCTTAGCATTTATGCCTTATCAAAGTAGCGCGGTCCGTGTACAAAAATACAGATTGACAGGAATCATCATAAGAAGACGCATGAATACCGATACCTGATGCCGGTAATCTGTACCAATGCCGGGGTTGAGTACTGTACTCGTAAAATACGACCCGATACATGACACCGATAACAGTTGTATATGTATGTTAAATTTGTGTTTGTACTGCAGTGAAACTCTAGAAAAACAATGCCGAGGAATGTTGTTCAAATAACAGAAAATCTGTGGGGAAAAAAATCCCAAAGCAATTCCATAATTCTGTCATACATAATGGCCTTATTAAAAGTACACGGTTTCGGTTTCCATATCATTATTGGTGAGCACTGAAGTGCAAGCACTCGTACTTGTGAAAAAGTGGTATCGGTGGATCCCTAATCATCAGTATATGCTTCCTGAAAAACACTAAGTGGGTGAGAAGGTTCTTAATCCCACTGGCAGTCAGTGAATCATTTTAGAGGCTGTGAAACATTGAGCGTGTCGTGACAGGAAGCCAAACACGAGAATTTAACAAGGACATTGCAATGGCAAAGGGAGCAGTCAGTGACCAATGGGATGTTTGAAGGTGCTACAAATACGATTGTCACCTCGTCAGTGTAGTTTTTTTTTTTTTTTTTATTGCTGTTCTGATACAGTTCCAGGGTTGTGGTGACGGTTGGCAGCCGAGACGACAGAAATAGCACGTCGTCATGAATAAGTGAGCGGCTCCATCCGTTCAGAAATGACAGCAGTTTGGAACAGAATCAGAGAAGAAGAGTGGGATGGCAACACTTTGGTTGTGCTTTCCCTGATTTTGACTCAGCTTGAAAATGAATACGGCATATCAATATGCAACGTTAATAATGACAAATTATCTAAAATCTGAGCAAATTGCTGAGAACGAACAGTAAATTTCAAGGTCAAGGATGTTCAAAAACATCTTGATGTTTCGTATATGCTCAATGAAGCTTCTCAGCTGTGAAGGGGCATCAAGTTAGAGTGACTGAGAGCAAGACAGCAGGACCAGCTAACCTTTATTTCTGTTTGACAGACTCTACATTAGTATTTCAGACATTCCGAAGACTATTTCAAAGACTGCGCTATCTGGAAAACATCTTAGATCATATTCATCTCTTATTATTAAACCTACTTTCTATCTGTTCCCGTTCCAGCTTCTCATAAAATGGTATTAGTAATAGTATTTATAGTCGAATGGACATCCGTGGGGTAAAGTTGCAGCAAAAGGGTTTGCGACTAGAACTGCAACAGCTGGCGAGGTCGAGAGCAAAGAGGCAGTTTTAACAGTGGTACTGTTAGCCACTGCAAAGCAAGAACAATATGCGTGGCTGAGTTAAAACACGAGGTGGGGAGCCGGCGACGACTGAACACACGGAGTTCCATGGAGAAGCCATGGCAACGGTGAGAACATGATGTAACTCCTGGTTCACTAGGCACAGAGGTCACGTCTGACAAAGTACCAGCGGGGCCACAATAGCAAAACAAAAACACGGCCACATGTGCTCTCATTTCTAACAATAGCGAAGGGATGCGGGGCCTAGTTTCCATTTTTACCATAAACTGTGCCAAATAGACTGCTTGAAGTTCACACATGAGCAAGCACATAAGACAAATACTTTGATTATGCATTGAGCACAATTGTTGTTATGCCTCCTCCTAATCTTTTTTTTTTTTCTTAATCAGCATGCTGGGGTTGATTTGCAACTGTGGTGGACGTGCTGTCCCTGAATAGCTCCGCTACTTAGCAGTAGGACCTCTGGCTCCACTGCTTAATGATCTAACAATCTCTGCTACACAAAAATCCAGTGATTGTAGACATTCAAGATTTTGTTTTGTTTTGTACTGTCCTGTGTATTGTGATTTAAAAAATCCTGATCTATTCTGGAAATGTAAAGGAGCTGGTTGTTTGAAAATTAGGTTTTTGGTAAGACTGAATTTATGGAAAATATTATTAAGTATTTTTAATCCCATCTGGCAAACCATTTTATTTGTATGTGTTCCTATTTTTAGAGGTTGTGTTGTGTTTTGCTTTGTTCTCTATTGTGGATGCAATTGTTGGAATATTATCAATTGACAAATGTATTGATCAGTATCTAATAAGCCCAAGTGGGCTGGGAACCAATCATGGTATTTGACAGATAAATAAACAGATCGATCAATCAATCAATCAATCCAACTAGATAATCAATTTACAGCTGACAGTACAGTCACAGCAGTGAGCAGAAGGTAGTTTGATATTCTCTTGGAATCTTGAATGTATTTACCATTGTTGTTGGGATTACTCCATAAAAGTAATCCAGCTAACGATTACTTCTTTAAAAAGTAATCTAATTACTTCTTTAACTATTTTGTTTCATAAGTAAACAATTACTAATTGCTTTAGTTAAAAAAAAGATAAAGTAACAGTTGAGAACGTCTTGTTTCCTGCACATAACGTACAACTAACCACAATATTCTTTCATTTGGATGAGATGAACTCAAAATAATGTTTGTATTTCCAGCTACAAACTCAATTGCTGTTTTTTACTTTGCCGCTGCCATGCTTGTTTTGGTGCGTCGTCGCATATCCATGACGTTGCATGCACGGCTGCATCATCAATCTGCAACAATGTTTTTTATTGTTTTCCTCAATTTCAGACATTTTGTGGATTATAAGACATTTTTAACTTGCAAAATATTTCAGAAAAGTAGTGGAATCGTTACTTGATAAAAGTAATGATGATATAATTACCAGTTTTGCCACAGTAATCTTGTTACATTACTCCGTTACTAAAAAATTTGTTTAATTACAGTAGTGGATTACTTAGTAATAGATTACTAGCCAACAGACTGGTACCTACACAGCTATAAAAATGCTAGCTGTGCTAGTTTCCCTCAGCAATTCAACCAATCAAGAGGGTGTAATTTACAACCACCTACTGATGCTCACAATGATTGGACTCCCTCCTGTGCTAGTGTGTATAAATTAGCTGAAAATATTGACAAATTACAAGCTGCTAGAGTTAATACCAAGAATGCAAAAATTGACCATGTGCTGTGGGCGCAGCTGATGAAAGAGAACAGAGGGGAGACGGGAGAAGATATGGCAGAGAGCATTTGGCAGCGTAATGGATTGCAGATGGTAGCTGTAGGTGGCTTGTTTTGCCCACAGTGGGTCTTTGTGACGGCGAGGCCTGCCATAATCCAACAGGACTGGGCTGTTTGGTGTGTGTGTTTATGCTGGCACCTCTAATATCACAGGGCTAAGCTCAGAAGCCCCAGAGGAATGCAGACACACAGAGGGGAGTTCTGGTCACAGAGAGGAACTGTATAAGTGTGAGTATGTGCGCCATTGTATGAACGAACACAACGGAACAATTGGTTGAAAAAAGGAAAGGCAAACATAGATTTAAAGGTCCGGTGAGTAAAATTTGGGTTGATTAATGATTTTTATATTGGTAAATGCTTAACATTCTGCCCATAAATACATTAATAAAAGTGTATACTCACATTACAATAAAAGTAATTTGGTTTTCTTACCATTAGGATGGGTCCATATATAGATATAAGAATATACATGGAGCAATAAGGGTCTTGCTCATAGTTAGCTGCCATCTTGCACCACCATTTTTTTTTAAAGTAAGTCCAGTATTTAAAGAAGCCCAACTGACAGTGCACTAAACACTAAACGCACTGTCAGATGGGCTTCCTTCAAAAATGTACACAACGGACCCTTAAAAATTTCAAATTGCAAAATTAAGGGAAAATGTGGTATAACTAACGCTAAAAGGAAATGTAGGTTAGCAACAATGAATGTGAGAAGAAACATAACTTGCAGTCTTGGAGAAGTGCTCAATTTATTTTATTAAAATAACAAGGGATTATAAATAATGAGCCAATATGATGCTACCTAGGAAACTACTTTCCTCCTGAAAGCTTAGTTGGCTAAAAGCTTGTGAGGTTTGCTTATGAGGTCACAAGGGGCATCGGTCAGGTAACCTTATCTTCTGAGCAGGGAGTCTGGCATCACCTCTATGTGTCTGCAATGGCTGGAATTCCCAGCAGTACATGACAGAAGACTTAAAACCATCATCCCTCTGCTAAAAGTCTCTGACTCATACGAATCGCTCCATAGAGAATCGAGCATCGTGCCAGCTGAATGTTTTATCCATTAATAAGTAGTTAAAAAAAAAAAAAAAGGAATTCACTCACTCAAGCAAACAAAACAAATGAAACTAAGATATTAATTCTTCTGTCAATGCTGACAGCCCGTTTGTTAAACCTGCAATATCTGATAAATGCGTAAACTTTGGGTGAAATGGATCTTTGAAAACGATCAGTCAGGTTTCTTTCCATGAAACCTTCAAACCATGTTTTTTACCGTGACGCACAGCGGCTTTCGCAATCATCATCGCCACATGCAGGCCAGCGAAGAAAGTCGTCAGGGGGAGGAGGGGGAGGGTGTAAATCAGGATGATGGACGACCTCTAAACAGAAGTGAGATTTTATCATACATGTGAACCATTGGAGGTTAATCCAAGAGGGAGTACGGCCATGGAACAGTATGGTGTTGATGTTCATGAGTTAAAAGTCCCTCAAACACAGCGGATCTCAACTGGTGGAGTCTCAGGACCAACATTTTTTTCCCTCATCATGAAGTCGCTGCCCAGATTTATTCCACAAAAACAAAAACGCTAGCCCACTTTCTATCATGTCTAGTAAATAAATGATTGTAAGTCATTGAATTGAATTGTGTGTCCTGCAAAAACAAATGCCCAACATTTTCCCATGCCAATTTGAGGGCATTTTTGCTCAAAATTAGACTAGATTAGCCAAAATAGACATAAGGTAAATACATTTAATTTTTTTTATTATTATTATTGTTATTATTTACAGCCAATTAGACCAGCAAAAAAAATGTAAACCAGTTTGTAAAGGTCTGGCTCCTTTCCATATTGATGACCAGTCTTGTTTAGTCTTTTTGCAACCAAAGTTGGCGGTGCCTGCTGGACAAACGATAGAATGCAGGGTTTTTTTTGGTGCCTCCCTATGGAAGCTCCGCCCCTCTTTCGATACAATCAGTGGTCAAAAGTTTGGACACACCCTATGAATTTAATGTCTTTTCTTTCATTTTCGTGACTATTGACATTGCAGTTTCTCACTGAAGGCATCAAAACTACGTACGGACAGGAGACAATAAAAGTGTAAAATAACTCAAACACTTTTTATGTTTCAATTCTTCAAAATAGCCACCTTTCATAAAAAAAGCATATTTACAGTTATTTAACATAATTACATATTTTTTGCCCACATATTTGATGTCTTCAGCATCTATCCGCAGTGTAGGAAGTTGTAAAGATAAAAAAAAAATTCCAAAGTCAAAAGTCCAAACTTTTGACTGGTACTGTATATCCGTAGTATGGATTTGTTCTCGCGATTTTGAAGACGTTTCACCTCCTTCAGTTCAGTCACACCAGTCAGAACTGAAGAGGCCTTTCGGATGAGAGGTCAAACCAAACGTCCTCAAAAGTCCCATTGCCCCAACTGAACCCATCTACATTAAGATGACCTCGGTGACTGGAAACCTTTTGGGGTAAAAAAAAAAAAGAAAACTGCCCACGAGGCCGCGACCCAATCGAAAAACAGCTGCCCGAGCCCACTTTTGGGTGGCGACCCACCAGTTGAGAAACGCTGCTCTAACGGACACACGCAGTCCTGACCGCCTCGCTGGGCCTTCTCTCCAGCCCATACAGCCTCAGCAAAGGGCCTGATTTCCCAGGGAAGATCTGCGAGCTTCCAGGCCTCCCTGTCTGCACACACACACACGCACACACACACACACACACACACACGCCCCCAGCCCCCTTCAGGCTGCACAAAGACACTATTGTGAGGCACAATACTTGCCACCCCATTTGCCTTCCCCCTGGACCCTCTGCTCCGGCTCACCCAGAACTCTGCCCTCTTTCGCCTTCCCTCCGGTCCCTCATTCCATCCGCTCCACTCTCACCTCCATTCTTACATTCTCACCTCCAGTCCTGCTAAAGGTGCTTGTACATCTCCTCTTTTGTCTTAAGCTTTTCACTTAGAGACTAACCCCTTCACTATGAAGACCTTTCAACTCTTTTGCACCCTGTCGACGCCCCCAAAAAAATTCCAAGGCACTTTATGCTTCTTTTAACTGTTGCTTCTCTTCCCTTACCTCTATGTGCTGCACCAAATGACTGATTTCATAGCTTCTCTCTCTTCTCGTTCAACTCTGGATGGATCTTCTCATTTTATTGACTCATGATATCCTGTTATTGATAGTCCCAACAGAACTGCTCAAGACGAACCCCACAAATGGATTAATGGGTAATAATGCATGTTTAGCACACAAATGATCAACAGTAAATCCTGATGTATATGCTGGCTATGTATAGATTAAGCATCATTGCCATCACAATATTAACCAGTCACAGACCAGTCAGCTGACCAGTCTGTTTGACATTCCTGCCCTTTATACTTTCAAAGTAGCAGTGGCAGTGTAGTTATATACTACTGTACTACTATACTATTCTACTTCATAATATTATTCTAAAATAAAAATAGGAAATTAAGCTTATGCTTATTAGCTTATGAACAGCATTGTAATAAAATACTGGAAATTTCTAAATTATACTATTTTTTTAGTTAGACCATTAAAAAAAAAACATTTTCCACATAACTTTCTGCCTCACTGAAGTTTCTGTTTCTGGCAGCGAAGACCGCGATGCCATGCCAAACTTTCTGAAAAAGGAACGGCGTCAGCAGTATTTTCTAAATCTCCCCCCTTTGGCGACCTAAAATGCTTCAGCAGGAAGGATGTTCAGCATTCAGTATCTAAAGGTATGAGTAAAAAAAAAAAAATATCAAATAGAGAGCCGTGAATCTGGAAATCCTCCAGATATGGTGGATGAGACGCCTGAGTGGAGACTAAAAACAAAAGGCACAGAGTTGCTGGCCGAACGGGGAGTCCAACCATGACAACTCTAGACATACACTGACGTGTAGGAGATTTTATGAGATCCTCGTATTTATTTTTTTTTGTTCAAGCCAAAAAGAGGAGAAGGAGGGAGTTGAGCTAAGTGGGGGCCACCACAGTGCCTCCACCAGAGCTGTGGTTTGTGTTTTATGTCAATTGAAAGGCAACCAAAATGCCTCCAAGAATGTGGGGAATTTCCCTCTCCAGTCTTCCCCAAGCCAGGGGGAAAAAGAGGGAAACCGAGCAAACTGGCAAGCGTGGATTAAAAAAAAGGAAATTTTGGAAACACAATGGAGTTTGCAAATGATTTTTCTTACCATCTCAGAAAAAAATATGACATTAACCAGGATGAATGTGTGCTAAAACAACACAAAAAGCCTTTGATGGCGGCTCGCTTGAATGCCGTCACTCATCGAGCGACACATGTGTTTGAGATCTGAGAGGGAAGGTTATTTTAGTAGCGCGCACACACACACACACACACACACACACACACGCACAGACACACAGGTATCCATGGTGACCCTGGTGGCTGGTTGGTTGGTTGGTTGGTTGCAAATGACTGCGTCAGGGCGTCGATGACTCAGCTGGTAGAATTTAGCGCGGGACGGCGCGGAACGCCGGGATAGCAGTGACCTCATTCCGTCATTCGCCGCACGGCCTTTGTGAAGAACAGCAGTCCAGAAGAATGATCAGCGGAGGCACGAATGAAGGGCAGGACGGGACGCAGGGCAAGAGAGGAGTCCCACAGTTGAAGAACAATGACAAAGAAATACTACACACGCTCAAAGAGATAAGAGGATGGGTGGAGTCCCTGTGATTTCTTTGTTGTTTTTAGGGCTGCTTATGCAGTGAACAAGGTTAAAAATAGAGTTTGGAACGTATGGCTGGAGCATGGAAAATAAACAGGGGCAATTCTGTGAGACTCACTTATCCTCAGTAGAAAACCTCTGAATTCTCATTAGAAAACTAAAGTCAGTACAGCTAACGCCAAGCGTTAGATAGGCGTTAGCTGTACTGAATAAATTTTTCAGGTATCTGTACTCAGGTATTTCTTCTTCTGACAACTTTTTACTTTGACTACCCACATTTGTACACAAATATCTGTACTCTCTGCTCCTTTCATTGGAAAAAACATGCTGGTTACTGTTTGTGCTCAAAATATGTAAATTCTGTTAAAGGTAATTCACTTGTTACCATAGTTGCTGTTGGTGCTGCTTGAGGTGGAGCTATTTGAACCATGCTGTTGTGCAGTTATATATAAAAATGGATCATATCATAGAAGGATATTATTTCAGAGGACCTCAGTTTATCCACGAATGTATTGTTTCATTAATTGCAAAAAGAAAATCATGCTTACTTTTTACTTAGGTACATTCAAAAACCTGTACTTTCTTACTTTTACTTGAGTAAAAGAGTTGAATCAGTACTTTCACTTTTCCTAGAATATATGTATATATATATACACACACACACATATATATATATATATATATATATATATATATATATATATATATATATATATATATATATATATATATATATATATATATATATATATATATATATATATATATATATATATATATATATATATATATATATATATATATATATATATATATATATATATATATATATATATATATATATATATATATATATATATATATATATATATATATATATATATATATATATATATGATAGTGAGCCTGCAAAACATCGAAACCCATCAAGCTTCATGGCTACAGCTGCAGAGTTCAGCTGCAGTGACAGTATCATGTCGAGGTTCAAGAACAACGGATTTGATTGAAGGTACCGACGAGCACAGACGCAATTTGAAGAACGGAGTCATTTACACGCGAAACATTATTCTTATTCTTCTTATTATTATTATACAATTATTCTGCTGAACACAAAAGGGAGGGGAAACAGCGAAGCTGCAGCTCCGCCCCACTGTCAGCGATGGCACACAGCGGCGAGCCGAGGCTGTCCAAACACGGCCGGCCCGCGATTAAAAGGTTCTGCTTATCACAGCGGTTCTTCTACATCACAGATCTGAAAACAATTAGTCGGAACCAAAGTGGGTCACGGAGCCGCTCCTTGTGGCTCTGAAATCTGTCAACATTCTGACAGGATCGGATCACAGGATTATACACAAGTGAATGCGTGTGTGTGTGTGTGTGTGTGTTGGGGGGTGCACCAAGTTGCCCCGAGATTTCATTCCTCAAAGTGAAGTAAGCATAAAATAACACTGACTGCACATCTAGACTGAGAACTTTCTAGATTCTGAGGGTTGTAGTGAGAGAAACAGCTCATCAATGATGGTTAATGGATGCAGTAGGCGGCTTCAGACGCTTTCCTACAGCAAAAAAATCAATCACTTGTCAATCGTCACTACTAACTGAAATTTAGTCTGAATTTAATATAAACCTTTTTCACATTAAACAAAAAGTTCTGTGTTAGTTTTGGAGGAAAAACAGGCTTTGCGATCACTGTATTATTCTATGATGACGCCGCCTTGGAAGCAGAGCTCCACTGATGTCACTGATGTTTGACCTCATGACCTCTTACACACTTCACACTCTGTCTTCAGCCACTAATCTCCGAGACTATGCAGCAAAGCCCCGTGCTGGCCGCAACTGAGCTAAATCACTGTTGAAAGAGCACACAGCTTTACCAAATTGGACTTTTTTTTTTTTTTTGACTGCAGAACTTTCCAAACAAAAGTGTTTTCCACCGATGAAAACAAATGCTCAAAAAACACAAGACTCATGTTGAACAACTTTTTTTTTTTCTTCTTCTTCTCAAACAATTAGATATGCTCATAATAAAAAGGACATGAACTCCATCATTACAAGGTCTATTGTCATAATCTTGGCATGAGGATCAAGGTAACACTTGTGAGACTGAATCAGAGGTGAAAACATCACCGCTGATGCAACTGTCTGCAAATGTCACTATCTAATATAATCTAAACCCTGAACTGTGACATGCCTAACGTGTTCACACCACAACTTAATTACCCAGAGAAACTCTTCTGGTTTGCTTTCGCTGAACCCCCGGCAAGGAGTGGGTTGTCATACCTTGGAGCATGCAGCGGTATGCTGACTCAGAGATGGCGTAGATGTGTGGAGGCATCTCATGCCTCTTCTTCCCCCTGTACATCTCAATGATGTTCTCCGAGTAGATGGGTAGGTTCTTGTAGGGGTTGATGACCACACAAAAGAGGCCAGAATATGTCTGTAATTGAACAAACAGAGCAGAAAAAGAAGAGTGGAAAGTGATTACAACACTGCTTCGCAAAGACGAACTTTACAAACATTTTTGGAAAAATGTGCACATGAAATTATCAATACCACGCCTCCAGGTTCAATACAGTAAGCTTTAAAGTAAACAATTTTGCATTGAAACACATGTGAGGTTTGAATCAGGGCAACAGAATCAGACATTGCCTGACTTTGGTTCAATGTTCTGACATCATCTTAGCAGGAATGCAGCTGCTCGCTAATCGATACCAAGAACAACAGCATAAATCAGTGGACAGACTTCCCTCTTGCTAGCCAACAAATAGGTAAGAGTTGCCCAATGGCCTAGCATGTGGTTAAAATAAAGAAAATCCAACAAATTTGAACAAAGAGGGAATTTATATATGGAAAATGACCTGCATGATGTTGCATGTGGCTCGCATGTGGAACGCTTAGCCTACTTTCTGAGCAGTTGTGTTGTATTTGGCTGCGTAATTGGACCAAAGACCTCTCTGGAGACGGTACGTGTGGTATAAATGCTTCTGAGCTATGCTGCAGTCTGAAGCATCCAGACAGCAAGGCAGGAGCGGTGAGAAGTGAGTGAGAGGCCCCACTGGGGCAATCTCTCATTCTGCAGATGTTGTTGTGGCTCTCGCTGCATTTAGCCTGCAAGGAGACGCAGGGGAAGAGCTGCTTTGCCGGCAGCTAATGTTCCCTTCACTGATACGCTGAGCGCCAGTTTAAATAAGTCCGCGTCTACTTACTTAGCTAGCGGATAACATGCAGTATTTACTGCTTGTAACATGAAATAAACTAAAATACATAGCGCATAAACCATTAGAGTTACGCTGGTCCTTTACCAGTACACACAACTACCACATATCTGCACACAATCTGAACGGACTGATGAAGCAGTGCAGGAGGATGGAGGTCTAGATGCAGCCGGCTCATGTCCGCTTGTCTCTCCTATAAATGAGAAAAGTTTGCAAGAAGCAATTCCAAGGGAAAGAAAATTAGAAGAGCATGAATGGATAACTGAAGGTACCGTCTGTGGAATCTCAAACTGCATCTCGGTCTAGATCTCAGCGAGACACCTGAAGTTTATAGAATGCAACAACGAATAACAAAAAAAAAACTCCAAGTTTACAATCAAATGACCCCCAGAGCCTGCTTCCTTCCATCCACGCTTGCGACAAGATGACATTAACACTGTCGGATTCATAATTCAAACCACAGACCAAAGTGCCAACAGAGTCACCGAGCCACAGAGTGACTCAGCAGCCACAGGTTCAGAGAGGGGCCCCAGCAAGAGCACAGTGGCTGTTACGTAACTGGTCCGAGGCATCAATCAGCGAGAGGTGCTCAGCGCTGCTCTCACAGGACAAAAAAAAAAGACACCACAAAAAAACAAAGAATGCAGAAGTGATGGAGGGAAGAAAAAGAGGGGCAGTGGTATCTAAGGAGCGAGGCAGATGCACAACAAATACTAATGCTACTAAATTTTCACTAGGGGTGCACCGACACCTGTATTTGGTATCTGTATCAATACCGGGGTTCAGTACTCTACTTGTACTCGTAAAATACATGCCGATACTGCATATATGTATATGTCATGTATATATGTACGTGACAACTTTCTTTAATTTGTGTTTGAACTGCAGTGAAACGTGTTCTAGAAAAATAAGCGGAGGAATGTTGTTCAACTAACAGAACTTCTGTGGAAAAATGAAAAAAAAATCAGAGTAATCCTATGATGCGTAATGGCCTCAGTATTGGCATCAGGGAGTACTAAGAAGCAATTAGTCGTGCTCCACTGGTTGGTTCTGTTTAAAAAAGAGTGCTATCTATCGGGTCCTCCCTAGTTTTCAGCCTTTCTGTCAACCGCTCCAAGAAAGAGACAGGGCCCTGCTGAAATGCTACCTCTCCCACTCTCCTTTTCTAGGTTAATGAAAAATTCATTCCCCCCTCATGTGCAAAGTGGAGCTGCTTTCAATAGGGGGTCTCCCTGTGCTCTCCCCAGGGCAGTGGCATGTGGCACCGAGGCAGCTGGCGAGGTGGCATCCAGACATGCGAGCCTGCGTCTTTCATGTAGCCACGCAGCTGAGGAGCCACAGCCCCACTTTTAATGCCTGAGCTTTTCACTCATTCAAACTGCAGATAGTCGTCAGTGTTTAGGACTGAGGGTCAAAATTTGATCCTGAAGTAAACAACAACTCTGGTTAAATTAGATTGTGCTTTTTTTTAATGGAAAAATATAATGAAGGGCGCCGTTTGACTCTAGGAAATTCCAAAACAAGTCCTGAAATGTAAAGCAAGCAATGAAAACCTCCAGCCCACTTGTTGACTTTGTGGATTTTTGTCTTTGTCTCTGTGTTTTCCTCATAAAGGTCAGACATCTAAAGTTTCTGTTTTCCTAGAGGTTTGTTGTTGCTTCAGATTACATCTGAATGGAATCGGTTGATCACCGCCGCTGCCAGCCAGAAACATGAGAAGCAAATTCACTGCAGCACTCTTAAAAGTTTGTTTGCTGCTACATGTGGCGGGAAAGACACTGGTTGGTGGTTGTGTGTCGTCCAGAACATCCTTCACCTACTGTTGCCAGCCACAAGCACACATTACGCTAACTCGCCGCAGCCAAACCAACTCTGTCTGTCTCGGGGCAGGAAGGACGAGGTAATATTTCCACAGTGAAATCAGACCCATGGAACGGGATGCAATGACATAGTGACAGCTGAGCAACATGCGGCCAACGGCAAACACAACAGCCGAGCCCATCTGCCGTCACTGAGTCAGAGGCCTGAGACAGCCAGGCGTCCTGCCTGCACAGACAGACCCTCCTTCACTGTGGACACTGAATTATACGTATACATATACTTTATGTATGTTTATGTATGTATATGTATATGTATACATATACATACATATATATATATATATGTATATATGTATACATACATATATATGTATACATATATATCCATATATGTATAGGTATACATATATTCATATATATGTATATATGTATATATATATATATACATATATATATATATATATATATGTATATATATGTATGTATACATATACATACATATATATGTGTATGTGTATATATATATATATATATATATATATATATATATATATATATGTGTGTGTGTGTATATATATATATATATATATATATATGTGTGTGTGTGTACAAAATCTTGAACATTTCCAAGGCTTTTTAAAATAAGGTTGAACAGACTGAAAATCTAAAATCCACATCCAACATTTGAGACATCAGAACAATCCAGATGGTCAGGTAACAAGGAAAAGGTATTCATATCATATCAGGACTGGAGTAGATTGACCTTTCAGTAGTAAAGTAATAGATCAGTAGTAAAGTATAGTACCCCGTAACCCTGAGCGTAGGAGTTAAAGGGAATAGAAGATGGATGGCTGGATGGATGGAGTACAGTAAAGTACTCATAAGTATTAGAAACTAGAAATAGCACTATAAGAATATGTTTTTTTATTTGTTCAAATCACAATACGATAATTTAATAATTACTGTTTGGCTATTGTGCTCGAAATCAAAGAGAATCACAGGAATTTCCTTTTTTTTGTTCTTGTCCTTTAATCCAATTTCTCCAAACTCTTCCTTTGCGGCAGACCTCACTTTGGAAAACAGGCCACAATTAAGGTGAAAACAAGACAAACAGAAGAAACCAGCAACAGAGGAAGGGCGAAACGCAGCGAACCACAGTCACAGAGAGAGGCAATTAGCGGCGAAGCAGCCAGAGGTGGGGCGGCATGGAAAAAGGAAACGGGAGTGAAGTGGGAGTGGAGTCGGTGAGGACAGGACGGACAGTGAGCAGGGGCGAGTGGGCAGCAGGGACGGACGGACGGACGGACGGACGGACGGACGGACAATCTCTCGCTCTCCCCCGGCCCCAAAGAATGCTGAGGCTTTCTGACAGCTGAGGCCTTTTAGCCACACAAAGGCCTGCTTGTGGCCATGCTAATGCCAGTGTGCAGCGCTGCAGTCGGCCTCGTCACACGAGCCCTCAAAGGCGACAAGCTGCTGCAGTGAATGAGTTGGCAAAACAAATTGACTGACTTCACACCAACGGGAGTCCTTTGCGAAGGAGATGACGAACTTTTGGCTTTTGCTGCTTCTGCTGACGGCTAGTCGGGCAAATGGCGGGGGCTGGACAACCTGTGTGGTCAGCCACACAGGTTGTCCAGCACTACGCAATGTCATTGCAAATTGTATACAACCGTTTGTTCGTCAATTTTCCTGTTTCAAGAACTTATATAATATTCATCATATGGAAGAAAAAGCAAAAAAATGCAGTTTTTTTTTGTTTTTCTTTTTAAGAATGCTAACTGATGATATCAGAGTAAGTTGTCTCGACTGTGTTGCAAACAGAACCATGCTTGTAATAACACTGATATTCTGAAAGGAGGTGGCGCTGGGGGGGGGGGGGGGGGGGGGGTGTCCTTCACATTAAGTTCAAGCAGGAGCAGAGCCTTGAGCAAGGTTTATATTATGTCTACAGCAGATGAGCTTCGGGGGGCAAGTCACCACGCTGGATAAAGCTTAGAGCACGAGAGATTTCCTGTCCGGAGAGCAAGCTGGAGGAGAAACTTCTCGTCCCGACTGAAAACCCAGGAGAGTCCGAGTCAGTCCAAAGGCCCCCCCCCCAAATTCTTCCGGCCCTCAGTTCCATTAAGAAGCGCTAGAGCTAATTCCAAGGTGGAAAACTGGCGTGTCAATTCAATTCCGACCAAATTCAGCGCGTTTGAACGGGGTGATTTCATCACAGGGAAGCGTGTAAAGGACAAGTGCAACACTTCTTCCGTACTCCCTGAACTGGAGCCTCTCGGGTGGAAAGTAACCCATATTCTATTCCTGTAAAACGTGTCACCAAATGGGTTACGATCTAAAGTGGAACATCAGTGAGCAGCTCCATCCGAAGCAAAGTAGATTACAGCAGGATGGTGCAAATGGTGCAGAGCTCTGCGCAGAATAGCAACGGCAAGTTGATAAATTGGGCATGAAAGTCTTTGATTATGCAAGAAAAAAAAAAAAAACTTTGACCTGTACACAGTGACTCTGTTCAATTCAAACAGAGATACCGTGGCTTTTTTTGAACAACTTTTTTCATGGGGCAGAAACATTAGAAACAACACATAGCTGCTAATGGGGGAAGACTCAATTTACAAATCACTAATTAACTTGTATGTTTGGCTAAGCAGGTTCGGTTCCATGCAGTGGTCTTTCCACAGGAGAGGCAAAAGGAGTCGAGCCATATGTGATCAAACAGAGCCCACCAGTCGGAGCAGAGGGCAGGACAAACAAACTGAACCCACTGGTGTTTATGGAAGGGGTCTGCCTTTAGGTGAGGTTGAGCCACAGGGGGGGGGTAGGAGGAGTGAGGGGGTTGAGAGTGTTTGACCTCGAGGCGCTGAGGAGAGAAGCTCCAGTAGGGGGTAAAAGTCTGGCAATGGTTATTGAGATCTGTCAGTCTTTGGTTAGTTAGTCTGAGCAAACAGGCCCAAAAAAACTCCTTCTGGCTACATCAAGAGAAGAAGAGGCATAGGACGGACAAAGACCATGACCCATTCAAGGAGGGCCGGATTTGAAACAGTGATGATGTTGAATTTAGAATGGAAGGTTGGCATCCAGGACCAAACACACACAAACACGTTTTGATCAATTCTTAATAGGAAGACCCTCCCAAAAATGCTGAGTGACATCATTAGTCACCAATGACTTTCACTTTTTTGGGGGGGGTGGAAATTCAAAATTTAAATTAGTCTCACCTAAACCCCAAACCTTTTCATGCACAAATCAGTGCATGAAAAGTGAGCGTTAAGATTAGCTAACGTTAGCTGGGTAGCTATCAAGAAAAATAAATCAACAGAACTTCAAAAAAGTTTTCTTTTGTGACTATTTGTATGTTTATTAGTTATTGTTGTACTGTTGTCTTGTTGTTTGCACAGTGTGGTACACACCTAGGAAGACTTGATGGAAATGCGTTGGTGTGTGTTTGGTCCTTTAGATGTCATCATCATGATCCAAGAGTTTTTGAGATGGACACCTGAGTGTTGCTGGCCGTTTTCATTTTTTTCAACCCAATCGCCTGGGCCTTGCATCTCTGTAATATTTTTATGTGAGTGTTTCTATCTGTTCACCGGAAGGTTTTTAATGCCGCGTGGTCACTCACGTAGATGAGGCCTGAGTAGTAGCGGTCCTTCAGGTTGTGCAGCACCGACGCCTCGTTCAGGCAGGTGAGCTCCGCCATGTCCTCCACTTTGCTGAACTTTGGCGGGTTCATCTTCTGGATGTCGTCCTTGTTGACCAGCACCTTCTTGCCGTTCTCGGCCAGCTCCACCAGGACCTCCTCGCCGCGCTCCTCCCGGATGCCGGCTGCCTCGAAGCCGTGGCGCTCCGAGGGGATCCACACCAGCTTCTTGGCCGTCCAGTCGGCCTGCGTGGCCGGGTTGTAAACCACCGCTCGGTCCACAAACAGGTAGCGCTCCGGGTCCTCCTGCCCACCGCGGTGAGACATCTTGTCTGCTCTCACCAGGGACATGGCACCAGCTTGAAGAAACAGGAGGGGGGGGTGTGCAGAGGGCTAATGCACTGTAAGAAAGCACATTTGGGATCGGAGGGGAAAGTAATGTTAGACACTCAACCTGCTATTAAGTTTTTAAGATGTTAAGTAGCTTATTTTGAACATGTTTTAAAAAAAAAAAAAAAAAGTATAAGATAAGACAAGAAAATTAGAACTTTTACATGCGGGTACATTCAAAATACAAATTTAAACAAACCGGATCAGAATCATCATACCTAAGTTTTTAAGTTAATTGTTCAAATAAAGATTTCAATGTTCAAAAAGGAAGTAGGTCAAAAAACTTTTCTAGGCATTTTCAGTGATATAATATTGTACTGTCAGTGATATACAATAATATAACATAAATGATAATATACTGAATAAATGTGTGTACACTCAGCTATAATACATACATACATGAACACATCACGTGCCAATCAAACCACACCATACAGCAACCCATTCAACGTTCATAACCCAGGTCAAAACAAATCATTCACCTTGACTCAGTCTACTATCCATTTAAATATACTACTTATAAAGAGTCGTTTGAATTCAACGATTGCTTCACCGGGCAAACAGTGAAACAAAGTTAAGCATAAGTTAGTCTCCCATTAGCGGTTCCATGAACTATCCAGAGGACCACAGAGAGCCCGGAGGGAGGAGGAGCGGCTGTACAGCAGTCAGGAATGAATGGAACCAGGCTGCACTGAAAATGTAATTGACTGTGTCGATTACACATACAGTACATACATCCAGCCGGCCAGGTACCCTCGAGCCGAGTGTGTCTTCTCAACAGTGCGCGCGGTGCGCAGGCGGCGCGGCATCAACTTGAGAGCATCACCGTATCGATATCACGGTGCTGCTCCCGTTTCACCCCACACGCTCTGCGGCAATAGCAAACGATACGCTATTGCTCGCCCCCGCGAATAAAATTCCTAACTTTATATCTTTTTTTTTTTTTTTGGGGGGTTCATACAGTTTGAGACGTGACTGTGCACTGGCATGTTTGCAAAACGTGAAGCCAAAAATGTTGGGACGCCGGTGGTGAGAGGTTATGGGGGGGAGGGGGGCGCGAGGCCAGAGTCTGCGCTAATAAATCTGCGCAACCAATATTGCTAACTTTGATAGTGAAATGAGTGCGCGGTGACGGTGTTACGACGCCATTGATACACTTGCTAGGCGTCCCGTTTGGAAGTTAAGACCGCAAGGGAGAAAAATAACCAGTCAGGTTTTTTTTCTTTTTTTTCTTATTTATTTCTTTTTTTTTTTTAAATGTCCCAAATAAGCTCATTTAGCTCGAGGCAAGTGGGTTAGCTAGGGTGATTTGGTATGTTAATTATTTGATATAAGACAACGCATGATATATTTTTTTTTCCCGTTAGCTTGGCTCTACCAAAGTCAATCAAACTTTTCATGGCGACGTCACTGACTGTCGAGCCGGCACTCTGCTATCTGCCCTCCAACTCGGCTTCGAACCCCCGACCGCCAAAAACTTACCAGGTGAAGTCAGCGAAGCAGTGGTCCGGGTGCGTTCACAGAGCAGTCCGCTCTCCCTCCGTCTCCGCCGTCCGGTGTCAAACTAGTGGCTCCGCACTGTCGAGCTGTAGGCATGTAAGCCGCACCACGGCGCGTCCCACCGGCACAGTGCTTGCCTCCGACACACACTGCTGGGGGTGGAGAGGGGAGGATGGGCCTCCTCAACTCAACCTGACCGCCCGCTGCTGCTGCTGCTGCTGCTGCTCCCGCCCCCCTGCAGACTGGGAGCCCGTTATAGAGAGAGAGAGAGAGAGAGAGAGAGAGAGACCGCGCAGAGCCACTGCGCCACACTGCGGCGCACAGGCACGACGGTGAATGTGGGGGGCGTGCGCGCTCGCGACGGACGAGATCGGATATATTCTCAGGAAACGTCAAACATATGAGAGAAGTCGTTCATGGTATTATAATAGCACCGTGGCGACGACCACTGTCATTCTATGCCGTGCAGATCTATGCCACGTACACGGGACCCACAAACACTTTACGGGCCGTGTGTCACCCCACCCCCTACCCCACCGTCCCCTATTGGCTGGAGAGGACCAACCCCGCTCACTTCACTACAAATGAATGACAGGTAACGGAGAGAGAGAGAGAGAGAGAGAGAGAGAGAGAGAGGGATGGATATTGTAAGTACTTATAATACATACATACATATGCATGCATGCATGTATGTATATAAATGTATATAAATGTATATATACATATATAAATACATACATATATATACAGATACATGCATATGTATCTGTATATATTCCTCTATTAATGCCTGAAATCTCAAGTTAGATGGAACGAGGTTGATTTTAACACAAACAGCTCCATCTAGTGGACAAAAGACGCGTTTACTGAGCGATACCTGCAATCAATGACTAAAATTGAGACGCAAACGCAAGCTCGTTTTGTAATGTTTAAACAGCCCCCTCTAATGGACGAAGACCAAAGGCACGGTTAATGAACAACACTTGCAGTCAATGAATAAACTGAACAAAATGCAAACGCAAGCTTTTCTTGGGTTTACGAGGCTTTATTATAAAAGGAACATCTCAAAGGACAACAAGAAACGGTTATTGTCTGTGATTAAATACTCTGCGGTGGCAAAAATCATGGATGGTGCGTCGATGGTGGTTTGTGTACAGTCTGAAAGTCCTGAAAAGCTCAGCGTCCTCCTCTCCAAGCTCCCCCACCCCTCTTCTTCATCCCCCCGCGTCCCCCTCCTCCATGTCCTCCATGTCCTCCATGTCCTCCATGTCCTCCATGTCCTCCATGTCCTCCTTTGACTTTTTTCCTCACTCCACTTGCTTGCTCTGTGTCGTCATCTTCTCCATCACCTGTTTTGGGCCTTTTCCGTTTCTCCCCTTGTTCCCTCAGTTCCTGGCCATGACAAGACATTTTCTGTCAGTTGAAATCCTTTGGCAGTCTGATTTAATAATCCCAGTTCAGACTCCCACACACAGCTTTGTTGAGTGGACCCAAGAGCCCAGTACCATTGCAATTATGGTACATAAGAACCAACAGTTCCTCTTATTAGTTTAGCCTAGTACTTATGAGCTTTATTAAAGATTATGAAGTACCACTGCAAAAACTGTCCTTTGCATATGGAAATTTGTTTGTTTTTTACATTCTGCTTGAATGTGCAGTTGGCTACCACTGTGCTGCAGCAAGAGAGCAGTAGCTTTAAGCAGTGATCTGGGACGGCACTGAAGCTCCTCAAACCAAAAACACGTATGGAATTACAGAAACATGTGAGTGCCTCACACACGGGAAACAGAGCATATGAGTGAATTCTAGTGATGTTCACATTGGTATCATTATCGATATATCGATCGCTAATCAGAGAAAAATATCGCCATTTTGAACCCCAGCTAAAACGCACTGTAAACAGGCTTTAGTATTCAGCGGAAAACCACCCAATCTGGCAACCGCAAGCTGCCCGTCTGTCACCCCAACAATGACATCACTATCGGTCATCACAGCAACATGCTAGCACACATGGACGAAGAGGGCAGCGCTAGTAGTTCAGGACGCTATATTATACACTCACGTGTGTCTTGTGATTTTTAATTGTTCATTTATTGAAAAAAATTACATACCAAAAAGGTGTTTTTTGATGTAAATATTGCAATATCAACCCAAAAAATATCAATTATCATATCAATTTTCTGATGCAATATTCTCCTTAATGCACGGTGAAGCATTTCAGCGAGATGCACTGTGCCTGTGTTCTCTGTCTTCTGAAACATCCGGTGATTTCTCAAAAGCTCAAACAATTTCAAGTATTAGTGTTGAATAAAAAAAATAAATAAAAATGGACACAAATAGAAACCTCAACCAACAGGGGCGACTCACCAGTCTGGCAAATCGCTGAGCCTCGCTGACTCTCTCGACCAGCATCATCACTTCCTCCTCCTCCGTTGGGAATTCTGGGAGTTTCTTTCCAATTAAGGTTTCAATTCGCTGAAAAAGCTCCACATCGTATCTGGGACAACACAACACGTGCAGTCAGCACACAAATCTTCTCCCAACTTGTTCAGTACAAGAACAAAGTGAAACTTTACAAGACTGATGAAGAAAATGAATTTATTAAAGAGATAATCAGATGCACAGTGAAGTCTGGGCTAATAGTGAGGCAGAACTTACTGAGTGACAAAGGTGATGGACTTCCCAGACCGTCCTGCTCTGGCAGTTCGTCCAACTCTGTGGATGTAGTCCTAATAGAACAAGATGCGTTGTAAATTTATTCAATTCACGCACGATGAGTGAAGTCATCCAACCCCCTCGGTACCTTGGAATGAGTGGGGATGTCGTAGTTGATGACGCAGTCAACATGAGGGATGTCGAGTCCACGGGATGCAACGTCAGTGGCCAGCAGCACGGAGCGGGATTTTGCCTTGAACTTGTTTAGAGATCCCAGGCGCTTATTCTGATATGAACAAAAAGAGAAAAAAATCTGAATGTGACACTATCAGACAGCAAACAAGACAACATACAATTGCTTTGCTAGGAGAAAATGAAATATTGTAATCCAAATGTTAAAAAAAAGTTACTTGAAAATACTGTCACATAGGTTTTTTACGAAAAAGGATTAGTTTTGAATTTAAATTTCATGCAAAAAGGACGAAATTTCGTGAATAAAGTTGACATAAAAAAGATGAAATCTCACGAATAAAGTCGACATAAAAAAGGCAAAATTTTGTGAATAAGGTAGATATTTCAAGATCAATTCGTGGCATTTGCGTCTTCTGTGGAACAACTTGTGAAATTGTACTTCAATATTGGGTTTAGTAACAAGGAAGTCCTTGCTCTTCTAGTACACAGACAAAGTGTGGTAATAAGTATTGGGACATTGAAATGACTGTCGAACGTAACATCTGTTCAGAATAATAAAACAGACAGACTTGGAGGAGGTTGCCACGTTCATATAGAACGAGATAGCTGGAAATGGGCAGATGCAAGGATATACAATAAGACAAATGGTCAAGTTAATTGACCCTGAAGGTGTGGAGCACAGACGAGCCCGGTGTCGGAGGCGCAAGCATTACCGAAGCCAAGGATGCAATGCGCTCTGCCGCATGGATGGCTATGACAAACCAAAGCCATACGGCTTTGCCATCAGTGGCTGCATTGATGGTATTAGCTGTTATCATTTTGATTTTATTCACGAAATTTCGTCTTTTTTACGTCAACGTTATTCGTGAAATTTTGACTTTAATCTCAAAATTTCAACTTTAATCTCAAAATGGAAACTTTTCGTTTTCATTTCGAAAAGAGAAAATGTTTGTTTTCTCTTCTTGTGGCCCTAATCCTCTTACATGGATTTTGGACAGCAGTTTAAACATCAGCTTTAATCTTTTTTAGAAAGGGTGGGGGACTGTGCTGCCAGTACTTAAAGACAAAGACCTGCCTACCTTCCAAGAGTTTAGCGCTTCGTGTCAAGGTTAAGTGTGTAATATGTGGACATTTTTAATTAGAAACAGCAACATCAAGTGGTTACGTTTTAGATTGCAGCGTCTTTCACAAATCCGCCCCGCCCCAAAGCTTGCCAGTGAACTACAGTGGCCTTTGCACCCAAAACCTGGATACCTCATCCAACTTCGTCATTGGTTTATTTGAGGACGCCAGTATTCGCCATAGATACAAACCGCGCTTGTCAGGCAGCTGGATTGTCCACACCAGGCTTCCTTAGAAATATTGTGGTGCAAGATGGCAGCTAACTGGGAGCCTTATTGATCCATAGATATTCTTATATATAAATAAGAACTGTTCAAAGGGCAGGAAAACCAAATTACATTTATTGAAGCCTAATTTTACACACTGGACCTTTAAGATTTAGACTGTGGATCTGTGGATGAGTTCAGCCCTACCTGACTCATCTGGCCGTGGAGAGGGATCGCTGTGATGCCGAGATTTCTCAACAACAGTGCCAGCCTCTGGGCATTGTTGCACGTGCTGCAGAAAATGATGAAGGAGTTGCCGGCAAGTTCGTTCAGGATGGAAACCAGGTAACAGTCCTGCAGAGGAAATGCACAGGAACATTAAAAAAAAATAAAAATAAAAAATGGTTTTACTGAAAGAAGAACCATTACAGAGCTGCTACAGCGTTTTCATATTAAACCACGAAACAATTTATGATTGCCTGTAACCTACCTTGAACTTTGATGGTATGAAAATGTAGTACTGCTGAAGTTTGTCTACTGTGGAATATTTGCTCGAGACTGCACACTTGACAGGGTCTTTCAGGGCTGCTCTCTGGAGTTTCTGGACCTGTAAATCAAAGGAAAAGTATGCGTTGTGAGCCTCCATTAGCTCTGCTGACAATTAGCAGAACATGAAATCCAGAAACACACAACAAAACAGGGACACCATCTACCTTTTTGGTCATAGTGGCTGAGAACAAAAACGTGCGTCTATCTCGAGGAATCACCTTCAAGATTTTATCCACCTGTGCACAAAAAAACACGCACACAAAATCAAGTTATTCATTTGTTTCTGATAAATGTCAAGAGTTCCTTATCGAAGTCTGCCAAAATAAGAGGAAGGTAAAATTAAAAACACTGTCTACTGATTAAAACCTTTACATTTTAGCTTGGATCTTATTTTCTTCCATATATCTTTAAACCTATTGTATTTTCTGCTCTTAAAAAAAATAAAACCACATAATGTGCAATAAAAAAGAATTTGCTCTGTTGAATGATTTCATTATAAACTGGTATTTTCATCCTTCAGAAAAAACTTGAAAAACTAGCTTGTTGTGAAAATAAAGGGCTACGTATGGACATTCACACATCATGGAACTTCTCCTGTTCCACGAGCTGGTGGGATATTAAGTCTGGAGGGACCCACCTCCGTCTCAAAGTCCATATTAAGGATTCTATCTGCTTCATCCATCACCAGGAATTTCAGAGCTCGTAGTGAGAAGCCCTTTGTGTTCTCCATGTGGTCTATCAAGCGGCCAGGTGTCGCTGTAAGAAGAAAGAATGCACTGCATCAAATTTATGCCAAAAGAGAAAGAGAAGAATAATGCATCTATTTCAAGTGCAAAGCAAGCTTGAATGTATGGGAAACATATTGCTGTGTTCATATGGCTGTGTTAAAATCTGATCTCCATGTAAATATCCATCTGTGAAGACCACATACTTTCAAATTGTATAGTGCAATATTGTACAGTGTAGTACAAATATCTTTAAAAGATTTGAAGACATTAAAGATACATTAAGATAGATATAAGATGAAGATATGGACAGTTTACTATTCAACAAAGAGGACAAAAGTCAGCGGCGTTAATACAAAACAATGGTGATGGTTCTATTACCAATAACAATGTGTGGTTTTTTAGCCAGCACCAGAGACTGGGACATCATATCGATTCCTCCAACTATGACAGCTGGGAAAAGAAAGGGAAAAAAAAGGATGAGTGGCAGAAACAAAACCACAGAAATCAAAGCCATCAATGGACACGTACCACACTTCACACCAATGCTGGAGCCGAGGGCCTCAAACTGCTCAGATATCTGGAACGCCAGCTCCCTGGTCGGGGTGAGGACCAGGGTATGAAGCCTCTGGGGTGAGGCCAGCAGTGACTGGAGGATGGGCAGAGCGAAGGCGCCAGTCTTTCCCGAGCCAGTCTCTGCTAGGCCAATCACATCCTTCCCTTCAGATCAACAAGGCAAATGCAAATGTTAATGAAACTGCGTGAGGTGAACAGCATTGGCCAGTAATCGATTACTAAGCAATCCACTACTGTAATTAAACTAAAAAAAAATTTAATAACAGAGTAATGTAATGGGATTACTGTGGCAAAACTGGTAATTGTATCATAATTACTTCATCAAGTAATGATTCTGTTACTTATCCAAAATATTTTGCAAGATAAAACCATCTTATTATCTACAAATGTCTGAAATTTAGAAAGACAAAGATGTTGTTGATTATTTTAATAATATGGGCTGTGCAAAAGGCATCAGTGCTGTGCATGAGTTTGCTCTATGAAATGTGCAGTTTGTGTACAGAGAGCAAACAAAACAAACATGCCTGTATACAAACTAAATTTAATTGTGATCTCTTTTTGGTGCTTAAAGTGCAATGGTATTCACTGTATATGTACATCATCACCTGTTTTTGATTTTCAAAGCAATACAGGCACTCGAAGAGTTCCCTTTTCAACTCAATACATTGCACCGGGCTTTGAGTCTAAATCCAAAAATTCTGCAATTCGTTCTTCATGGGACGGTTGCCAACCCTCCCAGCTACATCTCACAAGAGAGACCTTCACCTGAACTAGTCATGCAGTTTTGTTCACACGCATGGATGCGGTGGCTCCGTTGTCGTCGGTCAGCTGACAGGCAGCCTTGCCGCCCTGCACTCACCTTGTAGGGCGACTGGAACAGCTTCCACCTGGATCTTGGTTGGACTCTTCCATCCCAGCTGGTCACACGCCTCGCAAAGAACCTCGGTCACACCCTGTGGACGGCGAAAACCCAACACCATGAGTCTCCGATAGTGTCAGAACACCGATTAATAAATGTGCTTTCAAAATCCTGGCGAATAGAGAGTAAAAAGCGATCTGACTTAACATTAGCCAGCCAACACAAACTGCTAAAACGCAGCGTGTGTGGATGGTACAACAAGTTGTTATAATTCGCGTAAACCTACCAAATCCTTAAAGGTTTTCGCGGTCTCCTCATTTGGCGTGTTATTAACGTTTCCGACTGTTTCGTCTTCTTCCCCACTCGACCCTCCGACTGTTTCTTCTCTGTTTTCGTTCATGCTTTCCTCCGTGTCCGCCATGCTGCAAAACCAACGTGTCGTCAGGCGCCCACTGCGCAGATGCGGAAACTAGTAGCTCTGGCCGCGAGAGGTGATGGGAATTGATGTTTTTTTTTTTTCGTCGCGTATCTGCTGACCCAGCTACGGAATCTTAGATTAAACACAGATTATAAACAGATTATAAACAAACAAACAAACAAACAAACAAACAAACAAACAAATAAATAGTAGGAATTATACAGATACGTTGTACTCTTAAAAGTATAAAACATATATCAAACAGAACAAAATTAAAAGCACTTATAAGCACTTTGATTGAGGAAAGGAGACAAATGTGAAGCTAATATTATTTGGTATTAAAATTCATTAATATTATGAAACCAGATGAGCTGACGGGCAGATGCACAGTACAATTTGACACACATCACTGTAATCGAATTGTAAAAATATTTAACAACAATGTCATCTTAGGGTAGAGTGTCGCCACCTTGATACTGACGGTCCTAGATTTTCTTCCACATAGAGATAACCAACCATCTATATTGCCAGTGATTTGCTTTATAAAATCTTATTTTATATATCTATGATTCACACTCACAACTATGGACTATAATGCTGCTAGTTACCTCAAAGTGCATGTTATTGGACTGCGGGAGGAAGTTGTAGTTCCCAGGAAAACACCAAAGCTAACACAGGGAAAAGATGCAAACTAAACACAGAAACAACCCTGGGTGGGATTCAACCTCACAACCCTCCTCCTGTTAGGTAAAAATGCTAAGCATTGAACCGAAATGAATTTCGATTTATGGACTTTATGAAGAGCCGGGAATTACCCTGCTCTTCATAAAGTCCAAATGGACTGCTCTCTACTGAACTCTATCAAAATGTTACTTTAATTACACTTTATTTGTTGTATTTTTATTTATCACTTGATTTTGTCTCACACGGCTAGTTTACAAATGCACTTACTAGCTTACAGTCTCCAGACTTTGAAACAGTGAACTCTCCAACAATGACCTCATCAACATGTTATATATGTTCAGTCAACTGTTATATAAAAACAGATGGAAAGGTTTTATGATGTTTTTTTTTTTTTATTTAGGCAGAGCTTTTGTTCGTCTACATTCCAAACCTTTATTTCAAATATGTTGGGGAGATGACCATTAATACATAGAAAATGATTTTGTGACCATCACAAATGAATCGATCAAAAACTTGTAGCAAAAACAACAAAACATAAAAACACTACATTGGAGAGAGGCAATTTTTTGGAGCACAGGAAACTTTCCTTCTTCTTCTTCTTCTTGAACAGCTCTGACCAAAATGTTTCATGTGGGGATAAAATAACAACAAAAAATAAATCCAATACAGAAATGAGCCAGCCGAGACCGGTACGGACAGTTGAAACCGACCAGGGTCACTAACTTTAAGGTAGCTACCTCAAAAATTCTGCACAAAACACAGAAAATTGTTTTACTAACGTCATTCAAAAGGGGAACCAAGATGAACATCTTTCAACTTTAGAGGAGTCCCTCCATCTCCCTCATGAAGGCTTCATACACCTGGTCCTTGGTCTTCATGCTGGGCTGGGACCCGGATCCTTTCTGAGCGGCGCTGATCAGGCCCATCTGGGCCGCAGTAGCCTGCTGTTTCTGGCCCTGCGCTCCTCCTCCCAGGCCCTCGTCGCCCTTCCTCCCTCCGCCGCCCACCTTCTCCATGGGCCCCGGCGCCGCCCCAGGAATGGCTCCGCTCTTGTCCCTGCGCACCCTCAGCGCCGTGGGCACGAAGCGGGTGACCTCCGCCTTCGGATTGATGATCTGAGGTTTCGCGGAGATGGTGGCGCCGCCGCCGCCGCGCGCGCCCACGGCCAGGCCGCCGCCGGCTCCGGCCAGCGAGGTGATGTTGGCCCGCTTCTCGATGGTGGCGTGGTGGTGGCCAGGGTTGGGGCCGGCCTGCGCGGCAGCCGTGCCCGGCGGCGGGGCATCTGCATGACGCCCGGCCGCATGGGCATGGCGGGGGGCGGGAGGTTGCCGGGGGGGCCGTCCTGGCCGGAGCCCGAGCCCTTCTGCCGCTGGACGATGCTGGGGGCGCGCTGAGCACGTTGGAGTTGAGAGGCGGTGGGAAGAGGGAGAGCGGCGGGCCCATTGGACGCGGCGGTCCTCCTGCTCTCGGAGGAGGAGGTGGGATACCTGTTGAAAAAAAATGAACAAGAAAAAAGGTTGTAACTCCAGATTTAAAAGGAAAAACCAAATCTGTAGAACACAACGCTTTAAGGTTCACTGTGGCTCTTTGGTGAAACTGAGATGTAGTTATTGGAACTTAGTTTTTGCTTCAGTATTAACATACCGGTGCTATAACACCCGGTTCACACCGGACAGGGAAGCGCAGCTAAGTGGAGACCCCTTCCATTCGGCGCCCATGGTAACTAATGGTGTCGTTCACACCAGACGCGGTGGTGGCGTGTTAGCGCCATGCGATCACACCAGACGCAAGCGATCCATGTCAAGTGGACAGCAAGTCACTCAAAGTTGTGGTTACTTTTCAAAATAAAGCAATTTTCAAAATAAAATACCGGAAATGATAAATTCTATCACATTTGTGTACGTTATAACTGTCAGCATCAGCATCTAGCAAACCGTATAACTACTAGAGTTCACTGTTAAGAATCACAGAGAAAAGAGAAACAAGACACATGAAACTAAAAAACAAGCAAGTGGCTGCTAGTGAATTTTAGCTGAAAAGTGGACTTGATTTCCAACTATCAATTTGGAGTCACCTATTACTGTATGATGGGATACATTGACTAAAGTGGTTATATCAGGGGTGCACACACTTTTTCAACATGCGAGCTACTTAGAAAATGACCAAGTCAAAAAGATCCACCTACTATAAAATTGGAAAACATATTCATTCATAAATATATTTGTCGTCAGTGATAGTGATAAATAAATAAATAAATGAATAAACATGTTCCCATGTGCATGTATGCTTATCATTGCACAGCAAACTCATGATTTTAAAGTGTAAAACTATGTTTACGCTAGGATGTTTTCAGTATCCCTTTGTCTTTTCAGCACGTGGGTTAGGAATAATTGTGTAATAAAGGTGTGTGTGTGTGTGTGTGTGTGTGTGTGTGTGTGTGTGTGTATGTAACGCAGATGTTTTGCTAGCAGCATCACCCAGGATTTGCGGTGCGTCCGAGCGGAAACCGCTTTGAAACGTGTTTTCCGTTGGTTCGCGCAAGGATTGCAAGATTGCGCGACAATCCAGCTATTTTGCGTGTATTTAAAGAAAACAACAGCGAAACTGTGGGTAAAAACAACAAAAAAAACAACAACAACAAAAAAAGCCCACGAACTATCTGGTCTCATACAAAATGCAGGTATTTAAAGTATACACTGATTTTGTTCATTGCAGTTTCTGATTTAAAGTGAAATCTGCTTTATATCTACTTTATTTGATGGCCAATCGATGTCACGTTTACATTTCCCAGTAAAATCCAGCACATATAAAAACAAAATCCAGCACATTGTACATTATGACAAAAATCAACTGGACCCACAGTGTTTTCTAATCATCGACTTCCTGCCTGAATGTCTGTACCTGCTGTAATTGACGCCTCTCTCTCTCTATCTCTCTATCTATCTATGCGATCGACGTATTGGACGCTCCTGGACTATATGAATGTGCTAAATGATAGTTAAGTCTATAGATTTTCTTCAAATCCACTGGAGCAAAAAGAAAGTGTACCTGGCGGTGCTGGAGGGGGAAGTCTGGGAGGAGGACCTCGTGGCGGAGGTCCTGGTGGGAGGCCAGGAGGGGGGCCTGGTGGAGGACCTGGGGGCCGACCTGGTGGTGGTCCCGGAGGCAATAGACGAGGCAGTGGACCCCTAATGCCCCCAGGCATACCAGGAGGCCTTAAAAACGGAGGAGCACCTGAGGATAAAAGAGCATTAAAATGATGTGTAACAAGAAAAAACAAATTACGAGACCCTAAACAGCAGGTTAATACATTTACTCTGATACACAGTTTTGTTTCAAAGTAATTGTTCACCTGGCGGTGGTCCCGGGGGAGGGCCGGAGGGCGGACCAGGAGGCCTCATCGGAGGAGCCGGTGGCGGACCCAGTGGCGGAGGTCCAGTCATTGGTGGACCTTGCAAGTGTGGAGGTCCTGGCGCCATGGGTCCAGTGGGAGGGGGCAGACGCGGGTTGGCCATCAGGTGGGACTGGGTGTCACCCGGCGGTCCCTTGTCCTCAGCGTCGGAGCCGTCTGAGTCATCCGTGTATTCCTCCTCCACTTCCTCTTCTTCCTCCTCTTCAGGAACCGACTGACCTGTAAGCGTAAGAAGAACAACGCTGTTAGAAACAACGACACGTTTTTCTCTGCCACTTGACATATGTGGTATAAATATGAGCGGAAGAAAGAAGTCTTTGCAGGAAAGACGTGAGTATACGAGCATATGGTACCTGCCATCCTCAACATCATGGCCTGCAGGGGGGTAATGGCCTTCGTTCTCTTCACCAGCCGCTTCTTCTTACGTTTTACATCATGAGGCGCCTCTGCAGGCATGTCGGCAAAGCGGACACTTCGACCTGGAGTCGTCCAACATAATAAGAAGAAAGTTAAATAAGCTAAAGCGCTACATTTAATTGCTAGAATGCACACAATTTTCTGTTCAGTCAAAATAAAACAACAGCAACTGGAAATATACAAAGCAGATATAAAATTCAGAGCATTTAAAAATAAAAAAAGCATCTTTAAATTACATATGCCAAAGTATTATTGAAACCTTCACCTGCATGTCTCTCATTCCTCTCCCTCTCCGCCTCTCTGCTCCTCTCGTCCACCTGCCGCTCGCTCCGCATCCTCTGGTCGCCGTCCCCGCCCTCGTCCCTCTCGTTTTCGCTGTCCTCTTCAGAATCGCTCTCATCGTCGTCCACGTCGTCCCGGTCTCTGTCACTGTCGCTGCCGCTGTCCCGATCTCTGCCTAAGTCCTTGGCGAAGTCTTTCTCGAAACCAGGGAGGACCAGGTCTGTATGACGGATGAAGAAAGATGAGCAACAGACGGAGAACTCGGCAGCAATGCAGCAACAGCACCGAGGTGACCTTTCTAAATTACCTGTGTCTGAGGCAAACGCACGTCGCGCTGGAATGCCGTAGAGCGCCAGCACCTGTGGCGGCGGAGGACCAGGTGGTGGTCCAGGGGGCTTTTTTCCAGGAGGCAAACGTGGCACACCTGGTACCATCGTCACAGCCGGTCCAGTGGACAACGACAGGCCTTTGCTGAGAGATTTGACAGGAGACGACGACGGCGGAATTAATACTTAAGAGAATCATTTGGTGACTGCACTGCACAAAAACCTCGTCAGAGCGCAAATGAAAATCTACCCAAAGGTGGAGCTTTTCTTCAGAATGGAGGGCGGCTGAGCCCCTGGGAGTGGGATGTCTTGAATGTGGATGTTGGAAGGGGCATGAGGCATGTCTGGTAAAGGGATGCTGTCCACTTCGACAGACTCCGCATTCTAGGAGCACGTAAGATAAGATTATTGGTTATCAAGTATTGCATCCCATCATCAAAGACACTTTTGTAGTGGAGGCATGCAGAGAAATGACAAACCTTGACTGAGTCAAAATAGAGAGCTAGCTGCCCTCTTTTGGTTTCGTAGTCCAACTCTAGTTTTCGAAGCTCCTTGTAGGTCTCGGGGTTCTCTCTCTCGTACAGCCGAACAATACGGTCGAACGTCTCACGCAGCTTCTTTCTTTTGTCCCTCAGCACTTTCTCATTCAACAAGGGCTGCTGAACTGGGTTGAATTCTGTTGACAATGATGTATATGCACAAAAAAAATTAAAATCAACACATAATAGTTTAAAAATGCTCTTTAGTTGTGAGCCACGCAAGAGGATCTTTACCCATTTCATCCAGCTTTTCCATGTCGCGGATGATCTGCCGGGGATCTTTCATCTTCAGCACTGCTGCTCTCACCATCATCCTCTGTTTCTTGTTCTGGTAGGTAGGAATATTTACAAATGAAACAAAATATAAGTGACACAGTCACACAACAGTGACGCATGGACAGAAAACATGTAGACTAGACAATGGAGAAACAAGTATGTACCTTTTTGAGTTCCCTCTTCCGGGCCTCCTTTCCTGTGAGGAAAACCATGAACTAATTATTTACGCTGACGTTTGTCAACCATTTCTTAACGCTTATTGAGGTGATTTCTAACAGGTCGGCATAGGTCATCTGGTGATGGTACTTACTGGCCTGGTCAGTGGGGTTCATGAACTTTCCACTCTTGGTGGAGGAGGTTGAACGTCGCCCCATCGTGTCGGTGCGTCTCCTTTACCCTGAAATTGTTTAAGTTGTTGTGAAAGAAATATTAAAATTGTCTGGTAAGTAGAACCCTACTAACGTGTGTCCCGGAAAAATGTTTATTAAATGCAATTCAAGACGATGGGGCCAGGGCCACCAGCTAAACTGCGCCAATTCGATTGCCAGTTCAATAAAAAACTCGTAGGATTGACACTTTGCAGAAAAATACCAATACGAGGAAAGGTTAGCAACCATTGGCTATCACGCTGCCAGGTGCAGCCACACGTATCATCCCTCCAAAATGACACGCGTCAGATCAAACAAACTGAACCGTGGTTCCAGGTAAGTAGAACACATAAAAAAGTCGATCAAAATATGCGACATCCAGCATAAAACCAAATGCTCTCTGGCAACATTTCCCTAAGCTAATATCGTTAGCTCATAGCGTGAGCCAGGACTAATTGGGAGAAACAGGGAGCCGATACCGGCTCATCATACCTTTATATATGTGAGTAAAGCCCGTAGAGCACAACGCTCTACTCACGCACTTCGGCGCCCCAAAAGTGAACCAAAACAGACGTTTATGATACAGAATTTGACTCAATCAGAAGTTTCTGCCCGAGTGGACAATGCTAGCCGTTCGCCATGTTTACAGACAGCCGCCAGTAGGAGTGGGCGCGTTGATGTGACGTAATCAAAACGAGACAGAAGTGAGTCTGCGCCTCAAGTGTCCCCTAGCGGCTTCATTTGAAAATACAGCAGTCATTGGGAGAAGCCTATTTTGAGTGCAATGCAATGAATGCGGGAGGAAAACATTTCATATGTAGTGGAGGGAGAATGATTGTTTAATTTAACCAATCAAACTCCCTAAGAAATGAAACGGGCTGCCAAATATATAAACATGGATTTTTACATGCAGTTCTTACTCTGACCGCTAGAGGGAGTCCGAGGGGCTAGGGGGACATGTGATGGACGCACCAAGCTCAGACGCTGGAAGCCCGTTCTGCTCTTGTCTGGGAGATGTCTTCACTGGCAGTTCAGCATCGACGTGCGCTCTTCTTAGCGTAATCCGAGTTAATTACGGTGATCGAACGAATTGCTCGGTCACTTCGAAGGCAAAACATTGAGCCAATTAAAAGGGAAAAGGGAAAATGTCAAAAATCGGTCTCGAGATCGTGTGAGGGGAAAAAGTTGAAAAAGGTAAAAATTAAAATGAAAGTAGCGATCTCGGAGCGAGTCTCAGTGATGTCAGCTGCCGCCTCAAATGAGCAAAACGTTGGCTTAATGCCGACACAAAAAACGATTTAAACAAAAACGAACAATCACGACAAAAAAACGAACAAAGTATGAGAGGGAAAACGAACAAAAACAAGGCCTTCACAAACGAGGGATGAGAAATTTCTGAACAGCGGAGAGGAATTCACTAGCTTAACGTTTCGGGACGGGGGCGGCATCCCGCTCTCCGAGAGCCAATGAGAAAGCTGTTCAGGCCCTAAAACTGGTAGGCCCGCCTACGCTAGTTGTGTATGATGAATATGTCTGTAGTGCAGGTTTCGTTGCTGATAAATCAATAAACCAGTAAAACCGACAATGAATGAAACAAGAACAGGGTGAATAGACACAACCACATGGCCCTTTAGCGAACTGGGACAACATTTAAGAACAAGGAAGAACGAAAAAGAAACAACTAAGCATCGAGTAAAGACATTACATTTAAAAGCGTATTGAGCCGTGTTAATTGTAGAGTACAACATATATCCAAACATATATAAGCCTAATCTAAACACACATACCTGAAAATGAGATTTTATTCAAACAGGCTAAAAGGAGGTACAAACAAACCTTTTCTTTTGTCCGATATAACTGGATATATGAAACACAGATTACAAACGTATATGAGTGTATGTGTGTGTGTAAATATATACATATATATACACATATATATATATATGTACACACATATATATATATATATATATATATATATATATACATATATATATATTGTATATATATATATATATATATATATATATATATATATATATATATATATATATATATATATATATATATATATATATATATATATATATATATATATATATCAACCACCCAGAGGCACCTCCTATTCCTGCCTCTTGAGGGCGCTGTTGCTCCACCTGAAGCTCCACTGTACTCAGGTCTCCTTCAGGATGGAATCGTGGATTGGCCAAACCTTGAACTAGGGAGGCCATTCAAAGTCCATTCATGCTTTATTTCTTTGACAACAATTGCAAATACATGAGTTTGAAGTGTCCCTGTGGAGAAGAAAATACAGTTTTTAACATTGTGCAAATGTGAGTCCCTCACGACCATCTGGTGTTGTTGTTCAATGCTGAGGAATGTCCTGGAGCAGATAACAGTCATAAACCTTGGGGACGGTTCCAGGCAGTACCCCTCGTGCCTGGATCCAGGTCCTCCCGTGTTGTCAGCTCAATAAGACTATTCAAATAATGAGGGAGCTCATAAGGAACCAGCTCATCCTTGACGTAACTTGCCAGGCCCAACAGGCAAACATCACACTGGGCTCTGCGGTAAAGGCTTTCAATGAGGCGCAGGCTGGAATGTGTCTTTCCCATTCGGCGGTCTCCGACAGACGAGCTCTTCGAGTGAGATGGTTGATGGTGCGGAGGAGGCAAGCCTAGTCTCATGATGATGAAGGACACTGTCCACCTTCTCCAGCCGTGACAGTGGTGAGGTCCATGTTGTGGCCAGATTGTACTGGGTGTGTTTTGGACCCACTTGTCTTCAATCAGGAATCAGTCAGGCCCTGTGCCTTTTTCTCCCGGCGTCTCTCCTCCGCTGAGATGAACTATGACATGGGCAACCGTGAGCTACTCGCAGTCAAGCTGGCGCTGGAAGAGTGGCGTCACTGGTTGGAGGGTACCACACAGCCTTTCCTAGTCTGGACCGACCACAAGAACTTGGAGTACATTCAGTCAGCCAAGAGACCTCCAGACAGGCTTGGCGGTTCTTATTCTTCACAAGATTCAATTTCACGATGTCCTACCGTCCTGGGAGCCACAACGTAAAGCTTGGTGCCCTTTCTCGCCAGTTCCTGAAGGGGGAGGAGTCAGGCGGAGGATCGGATACCATCCTTCCCTCTGCCAACCTGTTTGCCACCATCACTTGGGGAGTAGAAGAGAGAGTAAAAGGTGGGCCAGAACCCCCCTTGTGCGTTCTGTGACCCGATACACATCTACCGCCAATCGCTGACGCACCAAGGCTCCCACCTACCGGGTTGGCCAAAAGGCCGCTCTGAGTTGACTCCAGGAAGCTGGCACCCAGGTTTATTGGCCCATTTGAGATCCAGAAGATCATCAACCCGGCGGCAGTTCAGCTCAAGCTTCCTCATTCCATGATGGTTCATCCCACCTTCCACGACTCGGAAGGTCAAGCCGGTTCAGGAGAGTCCACTGATCCCTGCTTCCCCTTCTCCTTCGCCTCCACGCCTCTTCAATGGGGGTCCAGTCTACACAGTGCAACGTCTTCTCCGCTCCCGGCGCCGCAGGCGAGGTCTCCAGTATCTGGTCGACTGGGAGGGGCACGGTCCAGAAGAGCAATCATGGATACCTGCGAGCTTCATCCTCGACCGCCGCCTCATTGCAGACTTCCACCAGCAGCACCCGGATCAACCTGCCAAGACAAATCTGGTGCCTCCTCCTCCAGATGTGGATGACTCAGTCTCTTCTTTGGGGGACTCTGTAAAATATTCTGTTCCCCACTTCGGTCTTTTTCAATCCATCCCATCAAAGCGGCTCCATTCTGCTGCCTGCTTTTATCTGACTAGTTATGTGTAAAGACCCCTGCTTGCCACTCATTCCCGGCCAGATTGTTATTTACCTTTCTGCACTCAAGACTGAAGACTGTCGTCAGCCTTGCCATCCTTTGACCAGCATGTCCACAGTACAGGCAGAGGTTGTCTTTGCGGCGACGCTGATGATCCCTCTGGCGTGAGACTGGTTCTGCCAATCTCCATAGGCTCTGGCTGCCCTCCTTGAGGTGGGGCCACAGAATTCCTGATTAAAGACACTTTCAAACTTAACCTGTGTGTCTGCTGTACTGTAATTGGGTCCAAAACAACTAATACAGGCACCATTGGCAGTCTTTTTTGACCTGATATTAGGATAATCCTAATTAGTCCCTACCTTGTATTTCATAGTATTAAAATAGCTGTCAGTTTAAAACTGAAAATATAATGTTAAGGTCACCATAGTCCTTGGGGGAAACATAAATGATTCGTTTTTGTGCAAATAACTTATCTTGACCACAAGGGTGTGCTGTTGTGACATCCAGGTGAATGCCAGCGTTTTGTTTTTGTCCTAGTCATGGTGAACTTTTTAAATTGCAATACATAGGAACATCAACAGAAAGAGAACGACCTTGCACAGTTTTTATACCCGGAATCAATTCCCCCTCCCCCAAAAGTATCTGATGTCAAAAGACTACCATCATTTTATGACTGCTCCTCGACTGAAATTCACACAACAGAATTAAAGAGTGAGGCAGTTGTGAAACATGAAAATATTATTTTTTTTATTATTATCTTCTATACCCGCTTATTCCAATTCAGGGTCACGGGGGTCTGCTGGAGCCTATCCCAGCTGTCTTAGGGCGAAGGCAGGGTGACACCCTGGACAAGTCGCCAGTTCATCGCAGGGCCGAAAATATTATTTTGTGATCTTTTATTTATTATTCTGGTTACTCATTTTTTTTGGAAAGGATTACACTGGCATGTTGAAGTGCTGATCTATCGACTAGATATGATAACTTGAATATTTAGAATTTCAAGAGAACCCAAACACAAACAGACATAAACCTGTTTAGTGAAGTTGAGTAGAGAAGAGAATATCCTCTTGTGTCTGTTTGCTAGTATAGTTGAATACAGCTTCATTGTCTGAAAAAGCAAGGGTGGATATGGAGGTACATCATCATCCTCTCATGAGAAATTCCCTTTCAAATAACACTGCTGACTGCGTCAAACCCAGCATCATGCTCATGTTTTGAGTCTCAGGCAGGCTAGGATCCTATAATGAATTGTCTGTTGTTAATGACCACATTGGACCCCCGCCCCTCCTCCTAGCAGCACTGCAACCTAATTGCTCCAATTCTACAGTGTTTCCCGTAATGGCATATTTGTGATTGTCCCTCCTGCAACATCAACATAATATGCACTGTTTTTCTTTGGTAAGTAGGCCATAAAGTTCCTGGTTAATGAAAACAGACAAACAGGTCTGACATCACCTTCACAGAATGGGTTTGTCAGGTGTTTTTCCACAGGTACACAAGCCAACGTAACCATTAAAAACACTTGGCACTATTTATTCATTCTCTGATATCTTGATTTATCAAATTAGTTCATTTCCCTCCACATTATGTTCAGTCTTTTAGCTTTGCCTGGGACAACTTTTAATGTATGCCCTTTTTTGACACACAAGAACACATGACCTGAAGTTATTACATGGGATAAAGCTTTACGGCAGGAATATTTTTAAGTTTATATATATATATATATATATATATATATATATATATATATATATATATATATGTATATAGCAGAAATATCTATTTGTAAGGGGTCTTTTGTGGACAATAATGCTCTTAATAATATTAATCTCTAAGCGGCATGTAAAGGAGAACTTTGAATGGAGATTTTGGTGTTATCAGGAAGTAGCACTCGTGTTTTTTCCATTAAAGTAAGACCATTTTTTAGCTCCTCCCGCTTAACAAAAAAAATTACATTACATTTTATTGATTGCGAGATGGATAGTAGAGACTGCATGTATGAATAGGTTCATAAATATTAAATATTGCTGAAGCAGTATGAGAACAGGGGTTTTGTGATTACAACTCCTTGACTGAAGTTCACACCATGGTAGAATAATTGAGCAGCACCAAGGTAGTTCTAAACAGGAAATGACCCCTCTGAGATCATGTATCAATACTGTGTTTCTCTGTTTACTTAATTCTTTGGGAAAGATTACAGTGACATTACAAAAGGTATGTGCTGATCATGCAGTTTGGTTCTCATTCCCTAATCAAAGTTAGACCCAACTGTTGAAAATACCAAATACTAAATTTATTCTATCTTTGAAATGGGATGCACTTTTTCCTTTACTTTCTGTTATTACTATGTTTACGATGTATTGCAATGGATTTCAGTCTAAGCCAAGTGTTTCATATTGTTGTGCTTTAATGACAAATTTCATGAAAACAATAAGTCAGTACAACACAATATATCAATGTGATATTTAATAGTGATTGGATGAACGTGATTAAGTAGATGTTTTAAATAACAATAAAAATGCATAATATATGTACAATAAATATATTAAAAAAAAAACACAAATGTCGGAGGTCAATGGCATCACTCACACAACAAGTCCATCTTTATAAATACAGTAAGTACATGCTGGGTTCGGAAACCTTTCACTCATGCAGAGTAAGAACAGCGGCGAACTCGGGCTAATAAATCATCCAAGTGTCCAACCAATGACTCTCAGTGATGATTGTCAGTGGCGTCTCACACACCTGGCTGTTATCATCGGGGAATGCTTCATCTTCGTCCTCCGAGCTGCTCTTCCCGGTGCTGTCCCACCTCAGGCGGGACTTCTCCTCCTCCTTGCTCACCTCGTCGTGGCACAGCTTGCACACCCTCTGTTTCTCGGTGGGGCTGATGTGGCGGATCACCACCTTCTCCTTGGAGCACGAGTCGCACACCAGGAAGCCGCACCTGCGGCAGTGGTGGCGGCGCACGGTCACGGTGAACTTGGCAAAGCAGCGCAGGCACCGCTCGGAGGTGCTGTCCGGGATCCAGGTGACGGCGTAGTCGGGGCTAGTCGCTGGGTGGCGCCCTGCAGCAGGCTCGCCTGGCAGCTCTCGATGTTGGCCATCCAGGCCCGCTTCTCATCGAAAGTGGACGCCGACACGAAGAAGGACTTGGCCGGCGTGCGGATCAGCCACTGGTTGCGCATGACGTCACCGTCCTCCATGTCCTGCAGCTGGATGTCCTCTGGAGAGACAGTGAGGACAGAACCTGGTGCGTCATTATCAGGATTTATTTACATGAGTTCAAAATTCCACCCAACTCTAGGTTTTTGAATTCAATTCATTCATTCATGTTTCTGTACTATTTATTTATCCATCCATCCAATCATCCATTTTCAATACCTGCTTCTTTCTGCACTAAGGTTGCAAGGCATTTATTCATATATACTTTTTTAATTTTAACTTTACTTGTTTGTAAGGGAGGTCGCCTGACAGCGTATTTTATATTGAGGCCACTGTCAGACGCGCTTCCTTAAAAAATGGTGGCGCAATATGGCAATTAGGACCAAGACCCTTATTGATCTACGTATATTGTTATGCATATAAATGAGAACCATTGCAAGGGTAGGAAAACCAAATTACTTTTATTGTACTGCAAGTTAAGTCTTTTATAAATGTATTTATGGGCATTTTGTTAAACCTTTACCTCTATAAAAATCATAAATCAAGCCAAAATGTTACATACTGGAACTTTAATTCAATGTTCTTCCCAATCGCTTACTTTGTCAAATGGAAAGTCAAAGAGCGAAACTCACCTAGGGGGATTATTTTCTGTTTCTTGTGCCAGCGGCCGCTGACAATGATGCTTCCATAAACCAAGAGGTCGTTGAAAAGGAAGAAGACCTTGGGGGCGGGCCGTCGCCGGCACTGCTTGACCAGGCGGCCGTGGCCCACCAGGACCCGACCCGGCTTGGACAGAGGACTTCCTGACGCGCCGAACGAGCTCTCCACCGCCTTGATGCGCTCGGTGTTCTTCTTGTCAAAGGCCACGCTGTCCATCCTGGTGCTCGTCGCTGAAGCCAAGGGAGCGACACAAACGCAGACTGACTGACCGGCTGGCTGGCTGAATGACTGACTCGTGTTTCTGACGGCAACCTCTGCGTTTTAACGCTGCCGTTCAGCCGGTGACGGAATGCGGCGGGAGTTTCCCGGCGCATTATGAGGACAAACACGTTCCGCAGGAAGAGGCAGAAGAAGTTTCCAAGGAGGAGGAGCGAGACCAGGGTCGTATACAGGACAGCAAGTCTGTATAATAAAGAGGTGTGAAGTAAAAAAGTACAGCTAACTTTGTTACTGTACTTGAATATATTTTTCAGGTATCTGTACTTTACTTGAACTCCATAAATTTATGAACAAATCTCTGTGCTTTCCACTCATTTTGGAAAAACATGCTGGTTACCTTTGTGTTTGAAAGTGTTTAAAAGGCACAAATTCTGCAAAAATGATTCACTTATTGTAATTGTTGTTGCCTGAAGTTGAGTTGTTTGAACGATGCTCTTGTGTCGATAAATCTGAAATTGGATCATATTTTAGAGGGAAAGTATATTTCAGATGACTGAATGGGGCTTTGGGGTTACTGGTCAGTACATTTTCAGTCCAGAGAAAAATAAAAATGAAAACATTGGTTAATATTATCAAGTGTAACCATATATGTAACAGCAAATGTACTGTTTCATGAAGTAAAGTGGACGTAAAGGCGTTGAATCTGTAACTTTTGCCACAGTATTCTTTTACTCAAGCATTACACAAGCATCTGCACTTTTCCTTACAGGAAGTGAAAAAGGCGAATACTTTTGCCGACTATGTGTGCATGCAGACCTTTTCCAGTAGCTGGGGGAATCTGATGCCTTGCAGTGGAAAACAATCTTGGCCTGTTCTTTGGTGACAGATGAGAAATGATGAGCCCAGAGTTGGGTGAGTTAAGGGACTGTTTCTGCAGTGGAGGGGAGACTGACTGAACATTTATTTAGTAGCTGCAGCGCAAACAAATTCTCAACACGTGCCAGTCGCTCGCATGTCATGTGTCTCTCTTGTTAATCTGCGCAGATTATCAAACAGCGAAACTATTATGGCAGCAGACTCTCACTATGTAAACTGTCAACACAAAAACGACGATCCATCACGGTTGACATTCACAGCAAGTGGAAATACCTGTTCAAACACAAGTGTAAAACTACAGTTTGTTTATTTTTTTCTAGATTTCATTCACTTCAAGTGAAGCGTATTTGTATATCTGTGTATATTGTATACTTTTTTTTTTATTTTTATAAATAAATAAATAAATAAATGAAAATTGGTGTTGTGTTGTTGTTATTATAATACATTGCCATTAGAGGGCACTCAGAGATCTGCTGTGATTATAGAAAGGTGTGAGAAGGTGAAGGAGAAGAAGAATAAAAGCGGTGGAATTAAGCTCTGTCCCTTAATTTTACAAGTATAGGATACAATACCACAATTGGCCCTTTGTTGACTTCTTGTTGTCGTTGCTCGTGTTGTTTTTCGGCTTCTTTCGTTATCACGTCATCATGACCGCCGTCATTGCCAGCAGACCGTTGTCATGATTGGCAGATCATCAATTTCTTGCGTTTTCTTCCTCCTCAACACTTCACCGTAATAATAATAATGAGCAATTCAAAAAATAAAAATAAAAAAAATCCCACCACCCATTAAATTGTAAAACGATTTTTCGTGGTTATTGTGAGTCTGATAATATTCAAATTTTGGTTAAAAAAATTACTGTAAAATGTTGCTCCTGTTATGCAGTATGGTAGCTCTGAAAATAATATATTTTGAAAGCATATAAAGCCTGATTCTTATTTAAATAAAGTGTCAGTCAAAGAGTATTAACACAGTCCTACAACCTCCAACATCTGGATTATTATTAGTTTTGTTGTGATTAATCCATTAGAAACGCAGTGTGAAGCGAGCAATTTTCACAAGGTGGCCGTAAGAGTCACTGCCACCATTCAACACTGTGAGTTATGATAATAATAATAATAAATGATGGAGGACAGAAGTCTCATTCATTGCGTTGTGTGACATGCACTTAAGTGCATGACTTAAAATAAGACATGTAAACTTTCGGCACTGACAGATCGGTTGAAGTTTCAACCCATTTCATTCATTCATCTTCTATACCCGCTTATTCCAATTCAGGGTCACGGGGGTCTGCTGGAGCCTATCCCAGCTGTCTTAGGGCGAAGGCAGGGTGACACCCTGGACAAGTCGCCAGTTCATCACAGGGCCACATAGAAACAGACAACCATTCACACTCACATGCACACCTACGGACAATTTAGAATGTTCAATTGACCTCACATGCATGTTTTTGGACTGTGGGAGGAAGCCGGAGAACCCGGAGAGAACCCACGCAGACACGGGGAGAACATGCAAACTCCACACAGAAAGGTCACAGGCCCGGGCCCCGGAATTGAACCCACGACCTTCTTGCTGTGAGGCGGCAGCGCTAACCACTGCGCCACCGTGTCGCCGTTTCAATCCATTTGTTTTCTTTATTCTCTTCCTCCTCGCATGTTATTTCACCTCCCCCATTAATGGTCACTGCTGCTGAGCAGTGACTGGAACTCATCCTTTCCCTGTTACAGTTTCAAAATGCTGTCTGGGTTTTTAGGTGAAGTTATTCATAGCTCCTCCCATCAGGTATTTCGTCATAGTTATTCCTGTTCAGCAATTAATGTTTTGGCCGGTGAGATTCAATGTTGCAGCATCAAAGAAGCCAATTACATGCAGAACCTGCTTGCACAATAGCAAACTGTTTGGATGAGCAATCAAACTTCGAAAGCTATTCAGGTCAACTTAGTGCCAGAGCCTGGCTCTAAAACGAAGCGACTTCAATCAAGCTCTCACCTTGTTGTTTTGATTGTGCTATGCAGAAGGGCATCAACAAGTTTGAAAAACCTAAGACACACAGGTATTTTCAACCAAACTAATACATGTGCACTATTGCACTGTCTGCTTGTGTTTCAACTATTCCAAAAAGAGCAAGAAGAGAAACACAGAGAATTTTTAAAACAGAATTGAAATTTAGAGCTAAACAACAAATGAAGAAAATATTAGATACCAAGTACGGAAAGAGGAAAATGAATACAGAATAATAAGAAATATATGCTCAGATCCATTTAAACTTAAACTTTATTTATTTACATGGCACTCTTCATACCAAGAGCATCTCAAAGTGCCTCACAACAAAGTAAAAGCAAAAAATACATAAACAACAGAGAGAAAGGAAAATTCAAACAAAACTCGACCCTCCCACACCCACAAATCCAGACACACACAAACACCTACACACTCACACACCTCAACAGACACACAGACACACCCATACATACACTCTATATACAGGAACTAAAACAGTAAATCAAGACAAAAGGTATAAAAGCTCAGCCTGTTTAATAAAATGTGATGGTCTCCTGTATCGAAGGAGGCAGTTAGATCCACAAGTACCAAGACAGTGAGTTTATGGTCACCCAAGTTGCACCTGATATCATTTAACATCTTGAAAAGGGCTGACTTTATAGCCCCTAAAACTTGACCGATACTTCTCTAAAATGTTGCTTGCGTTTAAAAAGTCATTAACATGATTAAAAACAGGTGTGGTACTCCAGCTGCACTGTGGCAGAGAGGAAAAAGCTGCAGGGTAGTCACTCCGCTCAAGGACAGACAGACTCAGAGACAGCTTCTACCCAAGAGCTGCCGAAGTGCTGAACTCACACTGACGACACACTCGCTCAGCACGTCACACCGCTCGCTGATCACCCCGTACCCGTGCAATAACACACATCTACCTCTTTTACTTTTTCTTAAATCCTGGACATACTTGTACAAACTTGTACTGTGCTGTCTGGACAACACCAACTCTTCTTATATTGTATTTTTTTAATTTTTATTTATCTTATTTTTCATATTGTTTGCACAAGGGAGTTGCCACGCAATTTCATTGTGTCTTTCTGCTACAGTCACAATAAAGGCTATTCTATTCTATTTTCTAGAATTTTCTGAAATTTCACATCCATTTATTGGAAAAGTCGTGATAAAAGCAATCAATTAAAGCCCCTTTGCACTCTAAAAATGTATCTCCCAGTTGTCTTTTTGTCATTCCAATCAACTGAGTCATGTGAAAAAATATTCCTGTCCATTCAGAACAAGTCTAATTAAGAACAGGAATTAAATAAATATTCCTACTTAAAACCGATTCCGGCCCCTCTCCCATTAGTTCTTTTTTTTTTTTTTTTTTAAAGTGAAGAAACAGACAAAACTGATCCGTGAGCGAGAAATCTTCTTTTATTTTGTTTTCTTTTATTGTGCAAATTGACCATCATGAAATTAATCAGACTGCAGAAAATAAAGAAACAGTTGTTCTTGTGGAGTGTTAGGAAAAAAAAAACTATAAAGAAAGATTAATGCCAGTTTTTCTATGTGCAAAAGATAATGCCATTCATTTCAATTTCAACACTTCTCTGCCAACGTTCCACTGCCCACATCAAACAACAACAAAACAAGAAAAACTCAAAAGCCATGAATTAAAACATTCACAATTACTCAATAAACATATAAACAGAACAGAACTGCTCCTGAGGTCCATTCAAAAATGTCAACTTCATCCGTGAGTGGAAAATGGCTGAAGGGCAAATACAAAAAAAAGGCGTGTGAGGGAGCAGCAGTGTGACTGGAGTTGGTGTTGGGCGAAGTCAAGTCAAGAAGTGTTTATATGGGGGTTTTCTCCCCAAGTCACCAGAGGGCGCTGATCACCTCTGTTGACTGCCCCCCCCCCCCCCTCAGTGGTGTCCATCCCTGGCTTGACATCTCACCCTCTCCTCACTCATTTAGATGCTTGCACCGTTTGCAGAGCCTCTGTTTCTCGGTGGGGTTGATGTGCAGGATCAACCCCCTGTGTTTGGAGCACGAGTTGCACACCAGGAAGCCGCATTTCCGGCAGTGGTGCTGACGCTGCATCTTGGAGAACCTCTTGAAGCAGCGCATGCACCTTTCAGAAACCCTGTCCGGCAGCCAGGTGACGGCGTAGTCGGGGGCTAGTCGCTGGGTGGCGCCCTGCAGCAGGCTGGCCTGGCAGTTCTCGATGTTGGCCATCCAGATCTGTTTCTCCTCCAGAGAGGCCGCCGACACGAAGAAGGACTTGACCGGCGTGCGGATCAGCCACTGGTTCCTCATCACGTCACTGTCCTCCAAGTCCTCCAGCTCGATGTCCTCTGGAGAGACAGTGGACAGTGTTGTTGGGATGACTCCATTAAAGTCATAAAAGTAAACTACAGATTACTGATTACTTTACTAAGTAATCTAATTACTTCTTGAACTACTTTGTTTCATAAGTAATCAATTACCAATTACTTTAGTTAAAAAAGATAAAGTGACAGTTGAGAACGTCTTGTTTCCTGCACATAACGTGCAACGAACCACAATATTCTCTGATTTAGACGAGATGAACTCAAAATAATGTTTGCATTTCCAGCTATCAAATGCAATCGCTGTTTTTTTCTTTTGCTGCCGCCATGCTTGTTTTGGTGCGTCGTCACATATCAATGACTTTGCGAGCGCAGTTGCATCCTCAATCTGCAAAATCGTTGTTTCTGGTTGTTTTTCTAAATTTCAGACATTTTGTGGATAATAAGACATTTTTAGCTTGCAAAATATTTCAGAAAAGTAATGGAATCGTTACTTGCTGAAGTAATTATGATATAATGATATAATTACATTAGTGGATTACTAGTCAGCAATTTTGGGTCGCGACCCACCAGTTGAGAAACGGCACTCTTCTATTCTATTGATCCAGAAATGCATCAATGTTTCGTCCCTGGTGGAAACAGCAGTTCTCACCCAGAGGGATGATTCTCTGTTTCTTGTGCCAGCGGCCCTTGATGACGACGCTGCCGTACACCAGCATGTCGCTGAAGAGGAAGAAGACCTTCGGCTGCGGCCGCCGACGGCACTGTTTCACCAGGCGGCCCTGCTTCAGCAGAACCCGACCTGGCTTGGACAGCTGTGAGCCGGAGGCGCCGAAAGAGTTCTGCACCGCCTTGATGCGCTTGGTGTTCCTCTTGTCTTGCGTGGCCAAGTCCATTGCAGTTGCTGTGGTTGGTTGGAACGGGACAAGTCGTGTAAACTCAGACTGCTGCTGACTGGAGTCTGAAGACTGTGAAGTTAAATACTGTGTTTTGGAGGTAGGACTTTCCACGTGTGAACAGGACAAACACGTTAACCAGGAAGTGAGAGAAAAAGTCCATCGGCTTTGTCGGGAATAACAATCAGTTATTATTGTTATTGTTATTATCACTTTTGGGAATCGTCCTGCTTGATCATGATCTAAACGTTGGTGTTACTAAATGTAATCAGGCTAATACGGTCCGGGATGCTTTTTTGCAGCTGCAGCCAGGAGACGCTTGAGATCAATGGTAGATAAATGCTGACGTCATGTACTGAATCCAGTGAAGTTTAAAAAAAACAAAACAACTTCAATGACCGAGGCAATGGAGCTCCGCCCACCCAGAAAATCTGATGTGCACAAAATTCAGGTTAAATAAAGTTCAGGCAAATCAAGATGCAAACATGAGCCGCGGCCCGCTGAGGCTGATGTCATGATGCAGCACTGTACTGGACAAACTTGAATCTTCAACTGATGAAATGAAGATGACACGACTGATTTCATCCAAAATGTTGGTCTGCACTGGAGGTCGTCTGTCGTCTGTTCTGCATTTATGGAATTAATCAGCATTCGTTTGCCAAAGTGTGTTCTAGAGCAGTCTTTTCCAACCACTAGTGCACCATGAGATAATAGCTAGGTGTGCTGTGGGAAGTTATCCGCTTCACTCAATTGGTCCTAAAAAAAAATTCCATTGTGGAGTGAGTGTGCTCTAAAATGAATGTGAGCCTGTTTCCCACCCAGGATATCAGCTTTGTGTGCATCTAAACAGGTTTCACACTGAGTGAGTATGAATAAATTCAGGGATTATAATGTCATTATTAGGCGAAAAGGTGTCATTTTATAATATGTTTGGTTGGTTGTGTGCCATCTGAGTTTTTGTGTAAAAAATAATTTATTTCGTAGACATGATAGAAAATGAGTTACATTTTTGTTTTTGCGTAATAAATTTAGGTCGCGACTTCATGATGAGGGAAAACTGTGGGTCCTGAGGCTCCAAAGAACTGTTCAAACATGGAGTTGTTGCTCCTGCTGCTTTGTGCAAAGAAGGTCCCTGAGAAGTGTTGGCAGGCCCCTCCATGAAGAGTTCAACGATCTTGCGACAATAAAGAGGAGCCTGCGGCTGTTGTGACCTGATCTGTCATCATCCGCGCGTCAGCCACTCTTACTGGCACTGACTTGGCACTTTGACGCGCTTAACATGCCATTCTCTTCTCCTGTGTTGCTGCCGGCTCTCACTATTGAAACCAGTCAAACAGCAAGTGACGTGACCTCCTGTTTGAGTCCCGTACCTGCATTTACAAGGGGGAACTTCAGCTGAAATTCAAATTCAAAATGTGAGTAAAGACTGTCTTTAAAAACATTATACCGGCTTAACAGGGGTCAGCGTGTTAAACCGATATAATGTTAAAACATAGAAGATACACTTTGCTTCATGCAAACTCAATGAAGGAGCATGAAAACATCTTTGAACTTTACAGCCTCTGATTTGAGTAAGTTTATCTTTCCAATAATGTTTTAAAGACATTTCTGAAGAAAGCCAGGCTGAGTTGAGTGGCAGCGTGACCTAGAACAGACATCAAACACATTACATTGTGCAAACTAGACCCAACCACACCACTTCGAGCAGGTTTGCAAAATTATATATATATATTTTTCAGACAGTGCTGTCGATGCAGCCGACAGTAATTTGCATTTGTCTCTGGTACATTCCCCATCTAATCGACTTCTGCATATTGACTCTGACTGTATATTTTTGAATATTATTTTACATTTCTTATTGTATACTAAATGAAATATGTCTCAACCACTAACATTTCATTAAGGTGCAATAAAACCCCCATTGATATTTTGATGTAATGTCAATAATTTGTAAAAAAAAAAAAAGAAAAAAAAAGAAAAGAAAGACAGAAAGAAAAACGCAAAAAAACTAAAAAACCCTGTCCATATAGACGTTAACAGTTGTTTTTACTTTATTAAATTTCATTTTATTTATTTCTTTCTTTATTTTTGATTCATATATTTTTTTCTTTGCCATTGCACTACATGTTTCTGTTATGATGTACAGTAAATTTCCCCAATGTGTAATAAATAAAGGCATTCTATTCCATTCCATTCTATTGAATTCTCTCCTGAGGGATCCCCTCCTAGACCTGGATTAAAGCATCAGTCAGCTCCTGGACAGTCTGCGGTGCAACGTGGCATCCTTGGTGTATGGAATGAGACATGATGTCCCAGATGTGCTCAATTAGATTCATGTCTGGGGAACGGGCAGGCCAGTCCATAGCATCAATGCCTTCATCATGCAGGAACTGCCGACACACTTCAGCCACATGCATCAGAAGGAACCCAGGGCCTAGTGCACCAGCATATGGTCTCACGATGGGCCTGAGGATCTCATCCTGGTACCTAACGGCAGTCAAGGTACCTCTGGCTTGCACAAGGAGGGCTGTGCGGCCTTCCAAAGAAATGCCTCCCCAAACCATGACTGACCCACCGCCAAACTGGTCATGCTGGATGATGTTGCAGGCAGCGGAAAGTTCTCCATGGGGTCGCCAGACTGTCACATTGGTCACCTCTGCTCAGTGTGAACCTGCTCTCATCCGTGAAGAGCACGGGGCGCCGGTGGTGAATCTGCCAATCTTGATGTTCGCTCTGATCGCGCTGAAGTGTGAGTGACTTTGTAGTTACGTTGTGTAATATTTTACTATCTTTATTTCTTTAATCTGTTTTTGTGAGAGACTCCAACCAATGATAGAGTCACTAAAAGAATGTCATCATGATCACCATCATCATTGCTTTAAACTAGTGCATAGAACTAGTCTTACAAGATTCCTAAACTCAGGTGCAGCTGTTTTTTCCCCATGGGAAAGTTCACGGAGAGGATTTGAGCTGCAGTGTTCTGGGTAAAGGGAAAAATGTTTCACCTTGTTTTTCCACAGGTTGCTTCCTGGAACAAATATTTTTCTGATTTTTCGTATTTTTTTTAATCTTACTTGAAGTAACAAAAATTAAAAATTTCATAAAGATCGTGGCTCAAAGTGGGGTTTCATGATTTTAACATGACATCACATACTTGGTACAACAGAGCTAACAGATTAGGTTACAGGTAAGACCTCATCTCAGTCGCATGGATTTAGATGATCATCCTGCCGAAAACTGTTGTCAGAGTGACTCAGAGCCTGTTTACTGTTTGAGAAACGATTCCAGTCTGGTTGAAATGTCTCCATTTCATTCCAACCCATGAGCAGTGACAGCTTGGCTGCGAGTACAACGCCACGTCTTGATATTCAGTTGGTTTGCAATACACTTTCACACCGGTAGGTGCGGCTAAATTTTCCATTTGTTTCCCTGGCGTCCAGCCACAGGGGCTGCGGCTGGGAGCTCCCGACTCTCCTGGCTGCCTGGTGGCAAAGGTGGTGTCTTACCGTGGACAAGTCTGATATGTAGTAGTAGTATGAAGTAGTATGAACAAATGTACGCTGAGGGAGTCAGTGGGGGAATAGTATCACAGGTATCACCTGCACCCTGCATTATGGGAAAGTCTGTGTCCACGCAGCGTCCACGTTGCGTCACTTTAGTTATTATGCAATACTTCTTCGAAGACGTTTAGAATCAGCATTTTTAATCATTAAATATTTTGAAGCTGTCGAAATCTCACGTTATCTTAGCGAGGACATCTTGTGGTCACGTCTTGCCACGGTGATGTAATTTGCCCAGGATTCAAGATTGTGACTTAACATTAAAACACCAACGCTCGCAAAAACAAAGAAAGCTTTTTATTTTTATTTTTCAATACGATTCATGATGTAATTTTAACGCCACCACAGCCAGACAGAATTAATATGCATACAAATTGGAAAAAATAAAAAAAAAATAAAAATCTGCGTTACGAAGTTTCAAAGATTTCTTATGCAATTTTTCGGCTAGCGTAAAGAACAGAGCTCAGAGAATGTTGTTTGCAAAGAATATAAAGCCACTGTCGTGTGAAGCCAAGGGGGACTTCTACTGGGGGATCGGGCCGTAGTAGGCAGTGTACGCCGCGATGATTCCTTGCGCGTCCATCATCTCGTCGCAGGCCGCGCTGAGTTCGCACACCTCCCTCAGGCTGGCGTGGTCGGGAGGCAGTTGGGTTCAGTGGGGAGGAGAGGAGGTGGGCGACACACAAAAGCAGGAGATGTTAATCGGCGCTGTTCTGTGATGTCTGACGCCAGTCTGGCAGCCAGTCGTGCACAGACACCACCAGTGGAGATGTGTAGACGGGAGGAAGGAAGGACGCACCTCTCCAGCTGGGCGAGAGATAACTCCGCAGCGGCCCGCTTCTGTCTCACCACCGTGGACGCCAGATCCCTCTCCACAAACAAACCTGCACAGCGAACAACTTCAGCGGGCTGGACAAACACTTGCGGCTAAACAGCCCTCGCAAAGGTTTGATCTTCAGCAGGACATTTTTGTTCCGCTCTGCTGCTTCTGAGAGGTGCTGCTGCTGTGTTTTTCTGGTGTTAAACCCAGAGGTTGACTGGGTCACATGGAGGCACATTATGTAATTATATTATGCTGTATTTTACTTAATCTACATCAATTTCAGCCAATGAAAAACCAAACAAAGCAAACTAAAAAGTGGTTCCCTTAAATAGAAGCTACAATCAACCACTTTGCACCTGATTGAATAACATACTTCTATTTTTTATAACCATCATGTCTAATTAAATTTAATTAACTTGATTTTAGATTAGATTTAGAATATATACTTAGAATAGCTGCTACTACTAAGCATGCTTTTATAATCTCTAAAAATAAAACAAAACCTGCAGAAATCTGCTTGATTGAAACTGATTCAGCCATGTTCTGCATGAATTCCAGATTGACAATCAACAACAACAACAACAAAAGTCATCTTACCATCCTGATCATTGTTGTCACTGGCAGGCTGGGAGCCAACCGAGGCATCTGTTGAAATACGGGTCAACAAAAGGAAAGATGACACTGAAGATAAAGATCTTTCAGCACTCAACAACCCTCTCAGTGTGAGTTCTGGATGGATCACATTGTACTTAACTCAATCGATGGTTGGTTATTGTGGAATTCCGGTCACAAATAATATTTAAAAAACCCAACATATTATCATTATTATTATTTTGTTTTACCTGAAGCCAGACAGATGGCTGCCAGGGAGCAGAGCACCAGGATGGCCAGAGTCTTCATCTTGTAGCTTCTGTCTTCACTGCTCGCACACCTCAGCAGCTCTCTCACTTCTCTCTTTTTTATTCCCAGAAATGCATACAACCGCCTTTATAGATGAGCCCTCGCTATGATATGGCCTTTTGATTGGTTAAGGGATCATGTATCTCACACACCCACACAGATGTGGAATCATGCACCTCCAAAAAAAAAAAAAAAAAAAACATGAAATTTGATTATATATTTGATTTTTTTCTCATCACAGACAGACCGACAGACAGACAGACAGACACTTGGAGAGAGAACTCTTTTCTTATAAATACTTCTGTGCATCAAACTTCTCTTCTCTTTCCCGAATTTGTTTCATGTGCAAATATGGATGGAACAAAAGAAGAAAAGGAGAGCTGTGTTTTGAATGCTGAAAAGTCAATAAAATCATGAATGAAACCTTAAAAAAGAGTCATGCAGTTGGCAGCCCGGAGAGCTTTACCATCTCCTGCACAACCACTCACTTTTACATGGTGGTCAGCCAGTGCAAGCCTCAGAAGAAGTTCCTAAAAAGGCAAACTGAAAATAGACAAAACTATGGGTTCACATTTTGTGGGACGGTTTAAGTCCAAGGCTATTGTCTTCTATCATCGCAAGCACAATTTGACCGTGGTAGTATCGTAGTAGGCTTGATGATTTACAAAACTGCAATTAAATAATTTTCACCCAAACAAAAAACTACAAAATGGCCAGAAAAGCTTGAGAGACGTGGAACGTGTCATTTTAATTCAGAAAAAAAAAATCTCTCCACTTCAACTCCTGAACTCCAGACTCTGATTTATGTCCATTGGATGTCTTCAGTCCTTTTGAATCCAAAGTGGTTTTGACATTGACGGTCTATAATTTCCCTGCGCTGGGCCGAGGCTGATGCCATCCTTCTTTCTGATTTTTAATATTTTTTTCACAGAAATCAGCCACAAGACAGATTTAGCTTAGTCTATTTATGTGCCATGTGGCTACATTGAAATGCAAGTTCCCAGTGTGAGATTGTGAGACAGATTTCTCCAGATCACACTGTGCAGATATCAACGGAAGTTTGTTTGTTTTTATGGATATATATGCAACAGATTCAATAAAAGAAACCAGGAATACTGTTTTTGTGTTGTTGTTTTTTTGTTGTTTATTTTTTTGGGTCCACTCACTACATTTACCGCATAAAATAGGTTCATCAACATCCATAGCAACTGTGGCCAACAAAGGTCCATTTTAAACTCCCCCATTTCAGACTGTGTGGTCTGAGTGTTCCTTGTGTGACGCATAGTCTCAATTTGAATTTGTTGCTCTCGCTTCCTTCAAAGGAAGCAAAGATCTGCTCGGTCAGTTCACTCCTACATGTTAAACCTGAACTTTATACAGGTTCAGACAGACTTGTCCAGACTTATCTACCTTTTTTTTGTCAGTCGATTAAATGTTTTAATCGCGATTAATCGCATTAGTGTCCTGAGTTAACTCATGATTAATCGCAAAATTAAGTGATTTTTTTTTTTACCCTGCTCTATATGTAACTTAACAAGGTATTTATTGTGTTTCATATGCTCTAGGAAACATTGGACAGGACAATAATAATTCCTTTGTGAAAATATTACATTTTTATTGAACATACATACATGCTTAAACTGTCCAAATATTCTCCAAAAAAACCCTCAAACCTTGAGGTCTTCTCAAGCCAATATTACTGACCATTAAGGTTTACTAATAAAACAATTATTTTTCTCTTGTGTGTGAGATTGGCCATTTCACTGTGTGCCCCTTCATCGCTTGCGTGTGTGTGTGTGTTTGTGTGTGTGTGTGTGCGTGTGTGTTTGTATGTTTGTTTCATCTCTCTCGCACTCTGACACTAGACACTGACAAATGTAACGTACACAAATATGATCGCATTTGTCAATCTCTGTATTTTATTTTGAAAATTGCTCTTACTTATCTAATTGGTTTCTCCCGTGTTCCTCTGAGTGACTTCCTGTCCAGCTTGACGAGGATCGCTGCACAGCGCAAGCCGGCCACGCAGGTGCGCGCCGCTTCGAGTCTGGTGTGAATAACGCAGATTTTATTTTCCATTGCACTAACTGGTTAACAAGGGCGCCGTCAAAGGAGTTTAAGTTAACTCCTTTTGACGGCGAAGTCGAAGTTAACGCTTAATTGGACTCGTAAACATTTGCTTAAAATGCTTCTAATGATGATTCAGTGAATGACATTCCATCCTAAACCTCATTACACATGGAAGAACGGTGCATATGTCACGTGTCTTCCTGCTCAACGTTGCAGTAAAATGGGCACTTGGACAGAAAACTTCACAGACAGGAACCAATAAAAGGAGGTTTATTAATTTATCCATGCTTCCAACAAAGCAATGGTAATAAACATTGACAGCTTTGCTTACTGTAGCATAAACAGTAGGATAGTTGAAGAGAAAAAGTGCTCAGTTTAAGGGAGCAAAGCACTTTCCGTTCTTGTATAGCTCGTAACTAGCAAAGGCAGTGATACAGTGGATATTAATATATAGAGGTTATCCTGAGTTAGCGCACAAGAGACTTTCTACATGTGCATGACGACTGGTTCACGTGGCATCTGGACCCCCCCAGGACCGGCTGCAGGCGCCGCCACGCAGAGGGTGGAACAGTTGAGACATGTTAGAAGAAGAGAAGTGGCGCCGGCTTGGGCGCCACACCTCTTAGTACCGGCGCACGGCCCGCACAGGCTTGGCCGGCTGGTTCCTGGCGGCGAAGTAGCGCTGGTAGGCCAGCTGGGAGCCGTGGTAGTGGGCGTAGAAGCGGCAGGGGCTGAAGTCCTCGCAGATCTCCGCACGCCGCTCGGCCGGAGACTTCAGCGTCCTGGACACACGGCGGCAACAGTTACTGATCACTGGTCACAGGTGGGAAGTACAAAATACTTTGTGACTGTACTTAAGTGGAGTTTTATTTTTTAGGTATCTGTATTTCACTTGAGTATTTTTTCTTTTCCTTAATGACTTTTTACTTTCATCCTGCATTTGGACACAAATATCTTGGACTTTCTAGTTCTCACATCGAAAAACATGCCAGTTACTTTTGTTTTTAAAAGATACAAATTCTATTCAAAGTAATTTACTTATTATTATAGTTGTTGATGCTTGAAATGAAGCTATTTGAACTGTGCTGTTGTGTGGTTCAATATAAAAGTGGATAACATTTTTGAGATTTTTTTGAGATTATTGTAAAGAATCTATTGAGTCCAGTACATTTTCAGTACAGAGATGATGAACAATGTTATTATTATTGTTGTTATTGAATGTGTAAGCTTCCAATAATGGCTGACTTGTCCGAACTATTAGTGATTACAGTTTGGTTGAGCTGCAGTTGGGAAAAAAAAACCCAAAAAACTATAGTATTAAGAGTAGTAAGGATCCAGATGCTGACCTCTGACCCCTGACCCCTGACCTCTGGTCAGTTCAGTCCAGATTATTCCGTAACAACTTTGTCAACAAATATATTGTTTCACTGACGGCAAAAACAAAAACATTTTTAGGTTTTTTTTTATACTTAAGTGCATTTCTGAACCTGTAGCTTCTCACTTTCACTCGAGTAAACGAATTGTATCAGTACTTTTACTTTCACCAGAGTATCCTTACTTTTACCTAAGTGCAGAACGTGAATACTTTTGCCACTTCCACTACCCCTTCAAACGCCCGCGTGTCTTTTACCTTGCGAGGGTGTAATAGCTGAAGCTGTTTCCTCTGGGTGGCTGCTGTGTGAGCGCCCTGTGTGGCGCCCTGTGTGGCGCCTGGTGTCTGATGAAGGCATTGGCTCGGTTCGGGGCCACAAACACATCTGGAATAAATTTGAAAAAAAAAAAAAAAAGATCACAACGCAAAAAATTGATGCAAGATCTGCTAGAGGTCAAATGAAGGGCGAGAGTGCATTAGTGAAGTGTGTGCATGCTTTTTTTTTTTTTTTTTCCAGAACAAGAGACGACGTTTAATCACCTTCCATCGACTCTGAGCTTTCATGAGATTCTAAAGGGAAAAACACGGGGTCGGGTTATTGAAGAATGTCGAGTCTGCTCTGACATTACGTGAAATTCTCTGCGCAGAACAAAAGTAAAGAGGCGAGGTTGACTGAGATCCGCACCGTAGCAGAGGCAGAGAGAGACGGCGGCACAGAGGGCCAGGACCTGGAGGAAGCTTCTCATCTTGGAGGTGGATTATCTGTCTGTCGGCTGCAAGAGAGGAGAAAGACTTCAATTATACCTGGATCGAAGACAGAGGAGGGAAAACAGAGGAGAGACTGGACTGAGCTTCCAAACTGCAGGAAAGAAGGGGCAAGAAAACCAGACAGAAACACAGGTCTTTAGACGTCCACATGGCTTGGAGTGTCTTAACTGCACTGTGGTTTTGTGCATGCAAAGTGCTGATGTAATGCAATCTGCACACTTTTCATATACCCAGAGGAGCCTGAACTTGGCCCAAAGTGACCACAAGTCCAGAGGGTTTTGCAGACATTGCGCAAAATACATAAACATTTTCTGCAAGGAGCGAGTTGGTGGTGTTCTGATGTGTCCTGTAACACACACACACACACACACACACACACACACACACACACACGGACGGACGCGTTTGTACACCAGGGCCTTTCAGGCACCTCTGGTCAGGTGTTTGACACCTGTACAAATAGTTACGCCAGTGATGCCTGCATCACTGACATATCCAAATGTACACCTGCACGCGCACGTGCACGCGCGCACACACACACACACACACACAGGGCCGCATACCTGCACTGCAGAGAGGCTTTCATCCCTGGCCACTGTTTGTAGGACTTGGAGAGGAGTCTGTGATTCGGTTACACTCGTCTCAATAGAAGCTTTCATTGCACATCAAAAGCACAAGCCACCAGCATGCGCTAGGACACACACACACGCACACACGCGCGCGCACACGGCTCATAACAGCAGCACCTGAGGCAACTCTGGCCTCAGTGGGACAGACTTGGACACAAACAGCCTCCAGGCTCGAAAATAAAGCAGCTGCAAATCACTGGCAGAGTGTGTGTGTGTGTGTGTGTGAGAAGCGGATGTGCAACTGTTTATTAGCATCCATAAAGATTTTTTAGTGGACCTTTCAGTCCGAGGAGCCTCGTTGGCTCGTAATTGGCGGCTTGCAGAAAGTGGCCACCTGGGAAAAAGCCGCAGGCACGATGCCTCACGACACTAAACAGGCTTCCACTGTACAGCTGCTGTGTCAATGAGAACTTTGGTTCCAGTGCTTCAGTGAAAAAGCAACTGTTACATAACAAAAAAAAAAAAATACAAAAAATTGAAAGCAAAAGAAAAGATCTGGGGTGTTGTCACAAAGTTAATCTAACACTCAAACATATAAGTCCAACTAGTTTACAGGCAGTTTGTTGATCCAGGAGCCGAGTGGCTTCACTTACCAGAGAAGATGTGCTGAGCTGTGAAAGCCTTGGGAATACCACTGTGTGTATTTTATCCAGAGGAATGTTTGGTAATTCCTCACAGCCACGCTTTTTATACTCACCTCTCGTTCCCCCACCCCTTCATTTCTCACCCACAGACTCCCCCTCCTCCTCCTCCTCCTCCTCCTCCTCCCCTACCCCACCCTCCCTCCCTAGAGACTATCAGCCGTCTTTTCCAGCGTTTATCCAGACGGGGGTATTAGCTCACTTTCTCCCCAAAGTCCCCAGAGGCGTGGGGGTTGGGGTGGGAAGCAGGAATAACAAGAGAGAAGACTGGCAGACTGGCACGCCGGCGGCCAGGCTGCCGCCTATCAAATGTGGCCCAGTGTAGCAGGTACGTGACAGTGTTCGCTGCTGTTTGCGAGCGCGGCAGCCTGATATGAAAGGGTCATTGAGGGCCGAGACACAACATGAGACGGCTCTTTGATGAGGGAGAGCTGCAAACTCTGGGGATATGAAACATGTTGGTCCGATCTGCGACCGCAGCTCCTTCCAAGTTCACAGATGGAATAAGACACCTTCTTATTAACCGGAATGCTGGAGGCAAAAAAAAAGAAGAAGAAAGAAGTAAAGTAAATGCGTTGGGGTGGGCGAACTTTTCGACTGGTGGGGGCCACAATGGGTGCTAAAATTTGACTATAAATATGTACGAGGGACATGTAGAAAGCATATCATGTAGCGTTAATGTCAACTGAAAATTAAGCAAAGCAAAGTTCCAACAAAATCGGTGTCTTTAAAGCCCCACTGTATTTTTAGCTCTTTATTGAAATGACTCTGAAAACACTGAGAAATGGATGAAATGGGGCCATTTTATGACTTACTTGCAATAGATGTCATTTCTTCAAGTTTGGAGGGCCTGACTAAAAAGCCCAACGGGCCACATACGGCCCCCGGGCCGTAGTTTGCCCTTACCTGTCATTGCTGACAGTTACGTTCAACGATATCCACTGATCAGGTACTTCAGATTTTGTGGCTGTTTGAATATTTTTCACGCAAAAACAATTCCAAGTTGGCTGTGACGTTTTTCTTATCAAGCACAGTTTCTGTTTTGTTTTGTTTTTTTTGTACACTGAGGTCTTGTGTTTAGTTACTCCCATTTCTCTGGCAAGTATTGGTCCAACTTTGGCTCCAACTACTAACTGATGTCAGGTGTTGAACAGATGAGAGAAAACAACACACAAAAGCAATCAATGCGAAAAGAGTCTTTTAGTCTCAGGTTGTCAGTTTCCCATCGTTATGCAGACAACAGTGATCTTGTTGGAGATCAAACATGAAACCGGAGAACCGCCAGTGAAAACACAGTTATGAGCAAAAGACATTTGAGATGCTTGTGGTCATCGTGAACAAGATCTTGGAAACCAGTTCGTCTGCAAAAGGCGAGTTGTGATGACTTTGCATGACTTATGAGTTGCTTAACATGACGTTTGCTCGAAGTGCCCCAGGGCCATGGTTTAAATTCTTTAATGGACTGACGCATGAATGATTTCTCATGTTTTCCTGATAACATTATTGTTATAATAATATCATTTTTCATCATCTCGGCAAGATACGTCCCTCTAGCATACAAAAACATCCAAGCACACCATTATAAAAACATGCTTATTTTTGTAGTTGCACTTTTTCATATTGGTTAATCAGATTATACCGACTCTGTATTGAGCATCAATACAGTCTGTGTGTTCTTAAAAACTCTCTGCAATTTTCTCGTCTTCCTAGCAACACGCTGACACAGAACTTTCACTGTCGCGATATTTAAAGATACCTGAATGACCAAATAATCAGCCTCAATGAGCCGTGCGCGCCCTCGATGCGCTCGTGTCCAAACGTACGGAGTCTTAACGTGCATTACGTAACTCGCCCGAACGCTGGGAATAACTGTGGGGACGCGGGTCCTCGCGGACGGTAAACAGAGTGAAACAGAGGGACAGTCTTTGCCAGAAATGAGCAGGAACCAGACAGGCAGATAAACACGAAGGCAGACACTTAAGATTGAGATAAAGTTGGCCGAGAGACAGAGAGCGGGAGAGAGGCTGCGTGTTGCAACTCCTGAAATGGTTTTTTGCTTCAGACGTATCCAGTGAGGGCCTCATCCGAAACCGGAGACTTTGAAAACATTACACGCATATTAATACATTTCCAGCTAGGACAAAAAGCAGGTCACAGTCTCCGCCTTTATTTTGACCATCACGGATGTTTGCACGAGTCCAGGAATTTGTGACTCGTCTGACTCTAAATTTAGGAGTGTTATTGTATGTTTGTATTTTTGTGCTCTCTCGTATCCATTGCCCCACGCTCCCGTTTTCTTTTCTTTTTTTCTTCTTTTTCTTTTTTTTTTCAAAACCCCGGGGCAAAAAACAGCACTTTTCCCTTCCCTCACTGGCGATCTGTGCGCAGTCGCTACCTCAGCCTTCCCAACGTCTGTGCCGCACGGCTAAATATCCAGCTCTTGAGAAACGCCATGAATGCACGCTTGAGCGCCAGAACCGCAGGTCTTTTTGCAAGCGGCGTGCAAGCGCGCCAGACGCTGAGATAAATGATATGCGAAACGCAGAGTAAGGTGAAAAACAGGATGCGATCCACCCAGCGAGAGCTGAGCGGGCAGGTCGGGGCCGAGAGCCAGAGCGAGAGCGACTGCTCGAACTAGCATGAAAAGGACCAGTGCGCACGAGTGGGAGACAATAAAGAACCATTCAAAAAAGAAGCAGGGCACAGAGCAGCAGTGGGGAAAGAAAAATCGTACTGGACGATTTTTGTTGGTGATGAGAGAGGAAAAAGTGAGGGTGTTGGTGAGGTGAAAGTGAAGGAAAGCGCCTGGATTGGCGGTGTGGAGGGTGCGGTCGTAGATGCGCTAGCTAGCAAAAAACACGGCTGCAAACACCTGTCCGGGCCGGCTCGTATTGCTCCGGCTGGCTGAGCAGGTGGGCCCGAGGCTGCTCGGTGGTTTTGCTCTGCGGCCTTGGTCTATATAGAACACAGATGAACGCTAATCCTGCCAATAACACGACACACCTGCAAGAGTTCAGTCCACAGTTGGCAGGCTCAGACATTCTCCCTTCTTATTAGTGAGCCTTTTTTTTTTTTTTTTTTTTTTTTTTTTTCTGTTTTTGTTGTTTTTCGGGCGCCAAATATTTTGACTGTTTTTTTTGTTGTTTTTTTTCCTTCCAAGCTTCTGTCTGAGTTTAGCGAATGCACGAGGCAGCGGGTGAGTCAGAACGAAAACACTGCGTGATGTAAGCCCGGGACTCGGAGTGCGTGGGAAGAGAACAGACATTACGCAGTCAGGACCGTCCCGCTTCCTACTCCCAGCATCCGGCCGTCCTGTTGTGTGGGTTAATGCTGTCGTGTGAGTGGCCAAGCAGAGAGAGAGAGACATCGAGGGGCCGCAGCGAAACAAGCCCGCACTCGAATCTGACGAGAACCGCTGGCCAATTTTCACCTCTGCCTCAGAATCCTCTGCGTGTTTCTCTCATTTTCCCTCCCCGGACGTCACCGTCTAATGAGTTCCTGTCCTCACAATGCAGTTGTGTGTTCAGCAATGATTATAAGATTACAAGGCACTTCAGGTCTGTCTTCACCTCTTGCTACCTTTTCTATCTCATCAAGCTCCTGAACAAAATAATTAGAGATATCACACTTGGGGTCGTGTTTTTCCGACTAAATATCATCACCAGTGGGATCCAGTGGCACAGTGCCAAAGGCATCTCTTTGAAAACAATGTTAAAAAAAAAAAAAAAGAGAGATCCTGATTGTTCTGATTGTTACTTGTATCTGGTAATAATCATAATAAATTTGATTTAGGTTACGCAAATAGTTTCACAACTGGACTGGACTTGTCAGTTATTGGAAAACTGTCTTTTAAATCCGTGGCTGCAGGAAAAGAGTGCTTTAATGGACATCACACATCTCCTCAGAAGTTTGCGCTGGTTCAACGGAACATTTCCACAATCATGTCCTCCAGCGAGTGAACATCACTGCAAACAAAGTCAAGCACACAAGTCAGTTTCACGCAGTGACTCCACTCACAGCCCTGTGGGGTTTCAGTGCAGCAGGACCACCACTGCTGCCCCTCCCTCAGCCAATAGTTGCACAGTTGCCACTGCAACCTCTCTTCAGTCTCCCTCATAAATCCCTCCGTAAGCTTGAATTGGTGCTGAATTTACAGAATTTATCAGTGGCATCTCTGGTGCTACTTCATTTATATATATATAAAATTGTCCGATACATAAGCATAAACTCAATACATCTTGTCCAATCAAAATGTTGAGCTGAACCGTCTGTGGTCACACCAAGAACATAGTTCTAACGAACGATTTTTATATAGCAAAGTGCAAAGTAAAGTCAGTCGTTCTGAGGAAAATGAACAAACATAAGAAAATTACTATCAAGAATGGATTAAAAGACAATTAAAAGACTTATGGCCTGATTTACTAAGATGCAAAATAAGGGCCACTAAACTTCTTGCGCATGCTCATAGTCTGTGCGATTGTGTTTGCATATTGCAGGGGATCTGCTAACATGAGTAATTTCCAACAGGTGCCTGATGTTAAGATTTTTCGCCCACTCCCGCTTCTCAGCAAAGTGACTGCAAGTGACACAATATTGCAGCCACGCCACTGTGACCAGGACTGTATTGCGTCACAGGAGGTGAGAACCGTTGCCTTTAATGCACTCGTTCTATTGGGACACTTGGACCTTAAATCAGGTGTTAACAGCTTTATCTTCTCTTGTGGTACCAGGAAAACGCTGGACTGTAACTCTAGGAGAACATCCTGCTGAAAGGCAAATCAGTCCAGCATCCCAACAGTATCCCAACACAAGCATATTGCTTTTAGGTTGTATGGTTTGGTTTGTCCTTTATATAACTTTAGACCCACAAGAATCTGTTTCCATCAAGAATGGTCATCTGTGATTATATGTTTGGGATAAGTTGTTTCTCCTATAATTATGTGGTTATTTATTCTTTGATTCTGGTGTCATAAACAGCAGACCCGTTCCACCGTTAATTTATTTTTCTTGATGACTGGACCCCACGTCAAGAGTAAAAACCTGGCGCCTTATTCCCCCTGTAGCTCAGCAAAAGTTGCAGCAACACTTGCTGTTTTACCACAAGTCAGTCTTGTGTCAAAGCAACAATCAGTGGCTCCTGCCCAGATGTTAGCAGTGGAATTTCGTTTTTTTTTTTTTTTCAATTTCAAAAAACTCCCTGTATGCCCCACACGTTCAGCGTCTTCATGGCTGAAATAAAGAACCTCTTGCCCAACTCGACTAAAAATGTGATGTCTGAACGATTCAGAGCCACTCACAAAACAACCAATTCTCTGTAATCCGCAACAGCTCTTGAAAACATCCATCCATTTTCAATCACCGCTTCTGCTGCACTCGCTCGTTGAGGGGGCGCTGGAGCCTGTCCCAGTTGAATTGGGGTGAAGGCGGAGTTAGACCCTTGACAAGACTGCAGTGTTTTGTTTTGGGTTTTTTTTTATTTTTATCGCAGAGCCAACACCAAAAGACAAACAACCACTCACACACTCGCACACACCTATACGGTTAGTTTAGAGTTCGCAATTCACCTCACATGCGTGTTTTTGGACTGCCGGAGCGAGCCGGAGAACCCAGAGTGAACCCAAGCAGACACCTGCAAACTCCACACACAAAGAATCCAGGCCCAGGGATCGAACCCGCAACCCTCTTGCTGTGAGGAGACCACCAGTGTTTCTGGTAATCTATTACAAAGTAATGCACTACTGTAATTAAACTACTTTTAGAGTAACGGAGTAATGTAATGGCATACTGTGGCAAAACTGGTAAGTTTATCAGAATTACTTAGTACTAGATACATGGAACGATGCAACGCCATTGATATGCGACGACGCACCAAAACAAGCATGGCGGCGGCAAAAGAAAATGCAGTGATTGCGTTTGATAGCTGGAAATACAAACATTATTTTGAGTTCATCTCGTCTAAATCAAAGAATATTGTGGTTGGTTGTACGTTAAGTGCAGGAAACAAGACCGTGTCAACTTAGAAAATGTCCACGTCGAACCTCATAAGTTGCTGAAAGCCATGTTTACAGGTAAGTCAGCAGTGCTCTGCACAGTAGAGATCTTTTCACTACTGTGCTTCTAATTATTTAACAATATGGACTGTGCAAAAGACACCAGTGCTGTACATGAGTTTGTTCTGTGAAATGTGCAGTTTGTGTTCAGAGAGCAAATGTTCACTCACGTTAAGAGGACAGAGGCAATATTTGGAATTTCAAAATTTGCACTTTAATAAAGTTCATCCCAAAGCACTGAGCAACTGTTACTTTATCTTTTTAACTGAAGTAATTAGTTATTAGTAATTGATTACTTATTAAAGTATTATAGAAGTATAGATTACTTTTTTGAAGGAGTAATCAGTAGTTGGATTACTTTTATGGAGTAATCCTAACAACGCTGCTTACCACTGGACCACAATGTGGCCTTCTGCAAAACACATTTGTTTTTTTCTTTTCAAAATGTCTAATAGGACATCATAGGAAATTTGTTGTCATGTATGTTATTCATGCGTGTGTTTTTAATCAAGAACGCCCAGGGATGATGCAGCTCTTGGCTCTTGACACCACCCTTGGTCTCAGATCCAGACCCAGACTCTGTATAACAAACACTGTGCCAGCAACGCGTTGGAACAGGCGCTGCCGTCTCTTTGGGGGAGGTGGCAACTGAGCGTACTGTCAAACACCGGGGCTTTACCTCGGCCATGCAAAACAAGGACACCGTAATGTGCTGAGAGATTGCTCGAACCGCTAAACCCGAGCTCCCCAATCCTCCAGACAACGATTCCATTAGTTTAAGCCATCCTCTTCAAGCCAGCCTCTCCCTCTTGATGTCTTTCTCATTGGCTCTCGAGGAACCATTCTGGGCCAATTTGCCTCTTGCTCAAGTATCAGTGTCTCTCCTTCTCAGCGGCCAACTACTCTGCATTAACATTACCCCAGGTTGTATTTGCCCAGCCCGGTTACCCATTGTACATGAATCAGCAAACAAGCTCAGTTTAAGAGTGTTGTGGAAAAAATAAAACGCTGAACCGGAATCTATGAGTGAGAATGATTTTTATGTGTCAGAGCTCTGAGGCACATGAACAGCAGGGCAGTAACTATGCAAGTGCGAGGAGACAAAGCCAGTGAAGATATGTCATAGGAGAGGAAGAAGAGAGATAAGAAGTTTCAGGAGGGTCCGAGCGCTGCCAGACGAAGGCTGCAATGGCCTTGGTCTTGGCCCCCGTTGCTAGGATACCAAGAGATACCAGGCGGCTGCAGGTGCGAGAAGCAAAGTTGAAAAAGAAGAACAGTATCAGTACAGTATCTCATGGAGGCACAGGATGTGCAAAACAATGCAGTAACTCTTAGCACAGGCTGTAGCTTCTCATTAGTATAGACAAAATGAAAACTAGAGATGAAGCAGTCAGTGCAGTAATTTTCCATTACAGAGAGATTTTTGCTTTGTGGTTTATTCTGACAGCATTCTGTCAGAGGGTCCCTCTAAATAACGCCAAGCAGTAATTTTAATTTCATTGTGGTGCTCTATAAATCCATGACGATCTGTGTCCATGACCATGTCTTACGGTGGCCGGCAAGGGCCAAACACAATGCAACAAAACAAAAGCGTAATGTGTGGCAGCAGCAGGTATGGAAACAATGCAAATTCACAAACACAAGTCTAAACACGGTACAAAAAGAGGATTGTTGTGTAAATGTAAATGTACTTTATTTGTATCGCCCTTTACAAAATCCTTTGGGCGAACCAAAGTGCTTTGCAACAGATGAGTTTTTTGTGCAAACAAAAAAAAAAACGCTGCAAGACATTCAAAACATATACTTAATCATCAAATGCACTGCAAACAGAAATGCAGTGCAAAACACAACGGATGCAAACCAAGAAAACACAAGCAAGCGCAACGGAAGTGGTCCAAACCTGCAGGGGGCGCTCCTAGAGGAGCAGCTCAATGGAGAGACACACAGGTAGACCCAGAACGGCTGACTAGAAAGTTTCTAGTAGAAACTGATGCAAAATACACTCTAATAAAAGTCACATGACCGTGCCGGGCCGAACCTTCCCGCTGTTGTTTGACACACTGTCAGTCAGCCGTCCTCGTCCTTACTTGTGTTTGTGTTTGTCAATTTGCAGGGTTTCCATACCTGCAGCTGTTTTCGCCAACTAAGGCGCATTAGGCAGTTGTGTTGTGTTTGTCCCTTTTCGGCCACCGTAATGTCTTCATCGCCCCCTGTGCTTTAGCAATGACACTGTGCTGAAATCCATTCATTCAAGTGTCATGCTAAGTGTCACGCTCCTTCAGATAACATGTGGCAAGCTGTTTGGCGTGACAGACCTACAGATAATAATACAAGTGAATATCAGGGGCTTTGCACGCAAAGTCGATCGACTGTGGGTTCAGTGGCATAATCAAAATGCCATTTAAAATATTAGAAATCAATATAAAAATATATCTAATAATTCAATCAAATGTACTAATGCGTACTGTGTAACATAGCGTTTGGTACCAAAGGTGGCAGTGCAGTCACATCCACTACGTTTCATCATGTCTACTCAGACAAAGATGCTCCTCTGCCCTCCCTCTGCTGAAGCTGTATCATTTCAACCTTAAACCACATTAGTGATTTACTGATATAATAGGTGATTTTAACAAGAATGTGTGGGACAAACCATTTTATATTGCTAGAAACAGTAAAAAAAAAAAAACAAGTTTGAGGCTAACTCATTTGACCTAGCTCGGTGAGTCTACTCGGAGTACATCTTATCTTGGTAATGTCTGGTCTAATGACTATCTTCAGGCAGAGAGACTGAGCCAGAGATGCTGCTGACTGGGGGGAAAAAACTAAATCTCTGAAATTGCAAAATCCAATTATTACAAAGAATCTCTTACTTTGGCAAGTCTTGCCACGAAATGCCCTAGGAGATCAGGGCCTCATGTAAATGAATGGAGACACGGTTACACCTGTGCTAGGCTAAGACAGCCGTGTATCAGGGATTGGCAGTGATATTCTTCCTCCTCTTCTGTTGTTGCGGGATGAACTGGACCATTTGCCAAGGCATTTGACCCGGTTTTCTCGTTGATGCAAGCTCCCCTTGGTTCAGGAACTATAGCCTGACACTTCCCCATTCCTGGTCGCTCGGCTCCTCGACCTCTTTGGCTTCGACTTCATTGGTGCTGGCACGCCGACAAGCGCCTCTGAGATCCACCTTGCTCGTAAATGTGTCAGTGTAATTCCGTCCATGAAACCACCTGAAGGGAGTTTACGAACGCCAGGCTCCATTCCTGGCCCTCTGGATCCACAGGTTATGGTCCACAACGACCTTCTCTTGGCTGTTGGTCTTTCAAACTGTAACCCGGATGAGATGTCCAGCACATCCAGACAGCTTTTCGAACTTATTACTGTTGCTAGTCAGCCAGGGGTCAATTTCGTTGGACTGTGGAAGAACCTGGAGAGAACCCACACAGAACTCCACTGCGCCGCTGTGTCACCCTGCTCCTTCTGAACCGTCGCTGCTCATCTTATACTCCTATCAACTTAAAACCTGGTTTTTGTGACTGGGAGAAAACAAATCCGTATTTGTTTTTACTCTGTTTATATTGAGTAGAACGTTACTAGAAACACCTAAGATTTAGAGCTTGACTAAAAACTCTGGCTTAAACGTAATCCTCTTTAAAAAAAATAACTCTTTGTTTTCACAATAACACATCTTGACACCGTCAGTGTGTCGGTGGTGAGGCCTGCGCTGGCTGATTGATGGCCCTAGAAAAACACTGCGCCATATTTCACCACCTTCCCCGCATCCCCCTGTAATCTCCCCTGCAGCAGACCTGCGCTGTTGCACGAGGATGAAGTACACGTGCTTCTAATGAGAATTTTTTTTTTTCCTCACTGGAGCAGAATTGCTTCAGGTTGAGTCCTGCCTAATTTGCTCTTTATTTAATCCTCAGCAATGCGTTCCACAAGCTTATTCTTTTCCTTCCTGCCGAACCTGCAGATGAAACATTTAAATGAGGTCTTGCGCAAAGTTTTTTTTATTATTTCTTTAAAGACTTTTAGCCTCAACATTATTTTGCTCGTGGTTGGAGGATTAGGGACGCGTGAAGGAGGAGTCATAATTATTTACATGTGAGCTGTTAAATTTTAAACACAGCCTTAAAGGCTTCAGGGTGTCTATAATGTTCCACCGAGTCGCGTTGATTAAGGAGACTCTTTGTGTGAGTGTGAGTGCAGACTGGTGTGTCTAACGTGTGTGTGTTCCAGCGTGTCTTTTTCACATCTGCACAGCTCAGCACGAGCAGCTGCTGCTTCTTCTTTTATTCCCCCAAAAAGTGGAAATGCTGCCCAAATCTTTGCTTTCTTGCACTGTTTTCCTTGGTGCCCCGCCGCTATTCAACTGAGCCAACCCTAGCAAACCTCTGCCTCACACACACACACACACACACACACACACACACTCACTGACTGCATCAATCATTGTTCCCAAAAAGAGCCCAAATGATGCCGCTTGGGCACTGGCCTCCATTCTGAGGCGCGTGGCGCAGACACAGCACGTTGCTTTTCTCTTTACAGTGGACAGTGGAGGAAGTTCCACCACCATAACTGTCACCATGATGCGCCACCGCTCGCTGCTGCAGCCTGCTCGTTCGCAGCAAAAGGAAAGAGTCAGCTCCCGTGCACGTCTCTTGCTCGGCCCCTCTTAGTTTCCTGAGCCTCCCGGCGTCCCTGCACTGCTTTCGCACTGCTGATCTTCCTCCGTCTGTTATGGCTTCTGCACGCTGTCGCTGCAAATTACAGAGGAACATAACGTCTTGGAAAATGATATTGCTTATCTTGGGGAGTCTAAAATTTGAACTTTCAGCAAGAATTAAAGCAGACTATGGCCATCCAGTCAAGGTTTAAGCAAAATATTTTGTATTTTTTTGTATTTTTTTTTGTTGCAACAAAAAAAGGATTCACCCAATAATGAATTATTGAGTACTAGCATCAAGATATCAAGATATAATATAGGTGTTAGAAACTTAGCAATGGCTATCTTCTATGTGTTGGTTAACATCAGTCACCTCAACTTGTAATAAAGGGAGCAGTGTTATATCAACCTGCGTTGTCCCAAACAGTAGTTGCACTGAAACAGTAGCGCAGCCATGGTCTGTATAATGGATTCATCGCTCTTGAATCCATCAGCAATCCTCAAACACATACACTGTTGCATGGTAAATGCTTTCCAGCACCTTCACCTTCACCCCAAAGCAAAGGGCCTCTCATTCACCCATTCACACACCAACATGTGGCTGTTGCCGTGCAAGGCACTGCCAGCCCCACCGGGAGCAATTTGGGGTTAGGTGTCTTGCCCAAGGACACAGCGACAGACTGGGATGGAGCAGGATTTGAAGCGCTAACCTTTCAGTCATTTGGCAACCCGCTCTACCTCCTGAGCCACGGTCGCCCCCAGTTGCACGAATTAAATCCAATGCATAAGTTCATTGGTCACATCCAAAGTGCAGCCCAGCTCCATTCAAAGTGCAGGCTTGGCACAGCAAGAAGGTCACAGGTTCAATTGGGGTCTCCCAATGTGGTGTTTGCATGTTCTCTTCTGTCATCAGCTTCCTCCTCATTCCAAGACATGCTACGGCTGTCAACTGAATGCGGATTGTTGTTTGTCTCTATGTAACCCGGCGATGAATTGGTGCTTTGTCCCGACTGTAACTCCGCCTTCTCCACCCAGACCACCTCAGTGACACAGAGACACAGAGAGCAGGGGAAGCCGTGATAGAAGATGGATGGAATGAGTGGATGATGCTCCAATTTCTCTCACTTTAAAAAAAAAAAAAAAGTACAGTAAAACATCTCATCTCTGCGCCGCCTTTCCTTCATCTTCAGTCTCCAAACCCAAGCCCTCGAACTTTTCCCTCTCTGCGGTTGTCACCAGGGCTCAGCGTAATCACATGCACGCAGCCACGAACTTCACAGGCCAGGCAGCGAACCAGCGCATCGCTGGCGAGTCACCAGTGACACGCAGGCACCGAGCAAGAAAGCAGAAAGGCCAACTGCACTCGACAACCCCTGCGGCTTTGCTCAGACTCCCTCTCACAGAGCTGGTTCAGTGCTCCACAGAATAGATCGGTTTTTTTTTTTTATAACGAAATAAGTCGGAAATAATGGAACATGAAGAGTGGTGCAATTTGATTCCAGAGTGAATACTATCACAGTGCCTGTGTGTGTTCACTGCGTTTCCCCCCTAACCAAAACCAACAGAAAGGCTTCCAGCGTAAACCTACAATTCTATCATTGTTCTTTTTTCTTTTTTTCTTTTTCTTTTTTTTTTGTCTTCTGGTGCACTGTAAAACTAAATGAGAAACTAATGAGTCAATAAATTCTCCCAAATACTTGGATGGAAATGGATGTTTTGGTGAATTATGACCTGTTGTTGACTGGTAAAAGTGCGCAGTCTTTCTTGCCAGCATTTCTGCGCAGGGTTGAAATCAGGACAGTTGTGCCGTTCTTGTTTTGTTTTTTTTTTTTTTTTTTAGTGTGTCATCAATCATACAAGGTTGCTGCTCATCAAGAGCCAAAACACAAGACGTAGAACAAACATCAACTCCGTCCAAAAACAGTAAAAAAAAAAAAAAAAAAAAGAATACCTGATGAATAAAGACGTGCGACGTGCTGTTTATTCAAATGCTTCTCTGCCCTCTTGTGGTTGAAACGGCAAAGGGCACATGAATATTCCAATTCTAAAAAGTGTTTGTCGTTTATGGTCTTGCACCTTATACCAGCATACTGCATTATACTGCATTTCCATGTTTCAAGCAGTGCGGCCTGCACGTATACTGGTACATTAAACATTCATTCAGTCACTCCTCAGCCAGCCGCCCAGCCCTGGAAACCCAGTTCATCCTCTGGAAGGGAGCTGAAGTCGCTCTCCCCACCAAACCACACACTTTATTCATAGATGCATATGGTATGCGTGTGTGTGTGTGTGTGTGTGTGTGTGTGTGTGTGTGTGTGTGTGTGTGTGTGTGTGTGTGTGTGTGTGTGCAGCAGCGTTGTGGTCACAGACAGTAGTGTGAAACCACAGTCGGCGGTTTGTCCTCCTTAAACCCCAGAAGGCTGGGGTTGGTTGATCTGCCGCCCCCTGCAGGTGGGAAAAGGCAACTTCCACTGCAAGGAACACGTCCCAAAACATGAGCACACGAAAAGATCAAGATTAAATACTGCAATAATAAAAAAATAAATAAAAAAATACATATATATTAAAAAAAAACGGAGCATAGAATATATAATGACAACTCCTCTTCAATAATTACACATGTGTACATACTGTGCACTGCACATTCTTAAATATTGCTGCAGTTTTTCTGTTTTTTATTATACACTTTCTTTTATATTTCTTAGATCATTTATATCTATATATTTCTATGCTTGTATTTGAATTGGAAAATGAATTATTAATTAATAAAGGAATTCTGATTTGGATATAAATGCATATATACTGTGTGTGTGTGTGTGTGTGTGTGTGTGTGTGTATACATATATATATACACAAACATATATATGCATTTTTATGTGTGTATATGTGTGTTTGATATAAATATATTTAGAGAGAGAGAGAGAGAGAGATGATATAATCATCAAGTACTGTCTCATTTCTCCAAATTACCTTAAAAATACATGTATCCTCATAGGCCCTCCTTGGCGTTTCTGGACTTTAATGTTGAAAAGCCCAGTGAGAGTGAGTCTCACTGGAGCTTCGCTGACCTCCCCCTGACTGCTGCATGAGAGCTGCCAGCGAAGACTCATAATGAGATCTTCGTCCTGATAGTGGTGCCTAGCGGAGGGTGGAATGTGCTATCTATTCCCCAACCTCTCCTCTCTGTCTGAACACTCACTGAGGCGTGTCTGCTTTATTCCCACCGCCTCGTCCTCCTCTTTCTTTTCGCTCTGCTCCGTCCTTTCTCTTTCCTTCACCCTCCAGTGTTTGGCACTATTCACTTTTTTAACTCCCCACCCACCTTGATGTGTCTAAATAAGATAAGATGTCTCATGATTAATTTAAAATGCAAAATTTCACATTAATATTTAAATTTTTATCTGTTCTATTTTATAACTTGCATTATTTTGGACCTCTACCACTGTCTGCTTTCCATTATTCCTAGTGAGTGTCCGAAGTTCACTTCATAATGTAATGGTAGCTTATTGCAACATCCACTCAGGATCGCAGACTGTGATGCAATACGACAATTTGTGAGACATTTATGCAATATTTTATTCACAAACTGGTCCTTTGAGAGCAAACACATTGCCGAGGAAAGTGAGAGTCACAGCCCTGCACCTGTGAAAGCAGCCGGAGTGCAGTGGCCTCCTGGCTGCAGATGTGATGATGGCTGTGCATTTGCTAAAATTAGCCAACAACAACAAAAACAACAACAACAACAACAACAAAAACAGCAGCAGCAGGTTGTTGACGTTGTTTTCTTTCCCTTTTTTGCCTCCTTTTCTTGTCGCTCTCTGGTCCCCCTGTCATCACTTAGCGTCTCTTCCCGGCAGACTGAGGACGTCTTTGTGGCTGTTTGGCATTTCTACATAATTGCTGTTGTTTGTGCTTATTGTGTGTTTGGCTGTGACTGGCTCACTCTGCTCCTCTTTGATGGACCATTCTCAGAACAAGTTGGTTTTACATTGATATGAAAAAAAAAAGCCCTCATCTGAAGACAAAGAAAAACAATTTCCTGCCAGAGCAGATCCACCTGCAGTCTCCCCACAGCAGACTTATTACTCTTAGTATTGGGACATGATCACAAAAAATATTTGTATAGGTAACCATACTGTCATGTACAGTATATACATATATATTAAGGTTGTCAAACGATTATTAATATTTTTTTTATTGCGATTAATTAATCTTCATAGTTGACTGCGATTAATCGCGGCTTGAAATACATGTGTAAAATTCTGTTATTTTTTCATTTCAAGGCAGTTTTAAGCTCATGATGGAAAGTATTTCTTCGCAGAAATCGGCCAGATGGGCCAAACTACAGGTTAGTAAAAGGGACAAAAAGGCTAAAGTTTGAAATGCGATTAAAAAAAAAAAAATTTTCAAAATATATATATATGTACATATATATATATGTATATAATTTATTTAATTTATTTAATTAATTTCAAACAATATGTACATATATGTATTTATATACATATATACATATACATATATACATATGTATATATATGTATGTATATATGTATACATATATGTATATATGTATATGTATATATGTATATACATACATATATATACATATGTATATATGTATATGTATATATGTATATAAATACATATATGTACATATTGTTTGAAATGATTGGACACCCTGGACCTTTTCACTCATTCAATGACTCATTCTCTGAGGTTCACAGATATGAGTCCCAATCAGACCCAATAGTTCAGCGTCTCTTATTTGATTGTCTTGCACCCCATACATATTCTATTCTATTCTATTCTATTCTATCCACTTCTATACTTGTGCATTCAGGATCAGGTCGGGGTGCTGGAGCTCATCCCAGGGGTGTTTGGGCTGCGTGCACTCACGCACTTGCTTTGGCGGCCTACTTAGGCTCCTTCCCGATTTGCCTCGTCCTTGGGAGGAAGCCAGAGAAACCAAAGCCAAACGGAAGTCCACACAGTGGGGATTCAGCGACCGACCCTCACCGGGTCCGTCCTCATGGAGAAAACACAGGGAACGTGGAAAAGGAGGCAGGGGTCTAATTCGTGCAAAAGACATCTGGGTCACTTGACCCGTTGCACGAGACAACACACACACACACAGGAGGCCACGTTCCTCTCTGAAGGCTTGTTCCTCTCTCAAAGTCAACAGTGCGTTGCCATGGCAGCGCATTGAACGATGGAGCTGAAGAAAAAAATCTAATATTTGCCGTACAGCAGTGGTGCAGTTGTCTACGTGATACGCAGGTATATGGCGTATAACCAGGAGAAAAGGTCCCGAATTACCGTACAACCACGAAAAATGTGCACAAAGATAAGTATCAGTATTATCTTCTGTTTGCTTTAGAGTCGCTTCAGAGAATATATTTGTGCTTTTTCACCACTTTTTGCATTTGATTGCTGAAACTTTATTTTTTTCCAAGTGTGTTAATTTTTGACTCATTTTTCTTTATCTGAACAAATTTGTCTTGCGACTGTTGTTCATCAGTTAAATAAAGTCCAGCTGTAATCGACTGTTATATATCTTATGTTGCTTACAGTATACCGTATTAGGATTTAGACAATTATGTAAACAGTCTTTGATGATCTCACTTGTGTGTGGATGCATTGTACTGCATGAATTACTGAGCATGATGGTGCTTCTTGTTTCGTTTTGTTCTGAAGCAGCTGCTGCCGGACAGATGTGTACGAGGCTGGGAGTAATGATGCATAAACTTGCGTGTGTGAGTTGCAGCCTGTTGCTGGATGACCACAACCACCCCCCACCCCCCCTCTCCTGCCCGCCAGCCACCAGCGTCATCACCGCCGCTGTCCTTCCTCCCCCTCCTGTGTCCCCGCCAAGCCAGGCCCTGCGATATCCAATTAGCCTCTGCCTCTTTGGCTGGTGGCGCTGGTGGAGGTGGGGGCTCCTCCCTTAATACCAGTGGAAGCTTTAAAGTCCTGATTACAGCACCAGACCTCTCCTCTCTTCTCTCCTCCACCTTCCCCTTTTCAAAAGTCTTGTTCCGCACTTTTACTTTTTTGGCTCCCTTGTGCGCGTGTCCACACACACACACACACACACAGTGTAGCTGCATGGGCACAGCGAGGGGTGGGGTCAGGTATGTTAAAAAAATAAATAAAATAAATAAATATTTTGGCATATGACAAAAAGTACTTTATCCTGCAAAGCTTTACTCTTCAAAAACAGACAGAAAAGCAATTTGCAAATTGTGCTCAATAGTAACAATTATAAAAATATATATATATATATACGTATGCACACACACACACACACACACACATATATATATATTATTTATTGCTCAACTGTAATTGTAATGCAAACAAACACAAATGCAATCTGTACTAATACATTGCATTTGAACAAACATTGAATGCCCATTAGGGTTGACATAAAATGCTGAATCATTGGCTGAAGAGTTTATTATTTACATGTAATTAAGACAACACACTGTGTCTCTTTGTTGAAACTTAAAGGCAGTTGTTTCCAGTGATCATAAAACCCATCTTATAAAACTCCTTCCAGCATTAAGAGTTGGAACCAGACAGTCAGTTAGGTCGTTCTCAGTGCTTCTCAGTGAGGAATCTGTTCCAAGTCACTGCTATGAAAGTCGATCGCAGTGTTCGCTATTTGCACCCCAGTGCTAGATTTTAACAAGATTCTAACCATCCCAGCATTTTATAGCTGCTTGCTCCTGCGGTCTGAAGGCGGGGAAAAACCTGGGCAGGTCGGGCTGCCTGGAGAGAACCCATGCAGACCCATGCGGGCCCATGCAGACACAGGGAGAACATGCGAACTCCACGCAGAAAGGCAGGCAAAATACTGCTACTTCTTTTGCTTCGTATATTCATAAACAGCAAAATGAATTTTCTCACCTAATGGAGGAGCCACAATGTTTCATTAACTGATAACACTTTTTTCATCTAAGATTCATGGAATGTAGTTTGATGTAACTGACAATAGAGATTTTTTTTTTTTTTTTTTTTATCTTCTATGCCCGCTTATTCCAATTCAGGGTCACGGGGTCTGCTGGAGCCTATCCCAGCTGTCTTAGGGCGAAGGCAGGGTGACACCCTGGACAAGTCGCCAGTTCATCGCAGGGCCACAATAGAGATTTTTACATGTTATATTATAAAGTATAAACCTCAACCCCCTGTATTCTCGTGAACACTGGTGTTTTTTTCTCCCTCATTATTTGACCTGATTGCAAAGGCTGCAGGACGGCCGTCTCGTGGATTCCTCGGCTCGATGTGTTCACTCCTGTCTCAAACGAAAACATGGCTTATTAAGAACTGCAAACCCACCCACGCACACACACAGCTCACAGCTTCCCTCAGTTCGTGAGGCCAAAAATAAGACGGTTTCGTGGCTGTGGGCCCCATGTGGAACATTCTGTACATGCAGCGGAATTTCATTTTTTTTATTTCCATTTTTTTTATTCTATCTTTTTTTTTTTTTTTTTTTGCAGGCCTGCTAAAGAAGTGAGATATAGTCAGGAAAACAGCCTGGGAACATTGCTCTGGGTGTGTTTGAATGCACGGCCACACACGCACAAACATGAAAGACTGCAATGTGAGGCAACATCGTAAATTACAAGTCGTAAGGTTCTTGATGAATCGCCAGGGCCGATGATGGCAGCACCAGCAGGGAGCTCCCACTGATCCTCTGCTGTGGAGATTTTCTTTTCTTTTCTGCATCGCAGTCTTGGACATTTCCGAATGAAGAACGTGAAAAGAAAAGCCTGAATGGCTGTTTTTTTAAAAAACGGAATCAGTTCAATACGTAAAAAGACAGGAAAGGAAAGGAGCTCGTCTTGTCAATGATGGAACGGGAACCTCGTCAAGGCGATTGACGCAAGCCTACTAAATGAGATTCAGGTCAATCTGCCATTCGGAGAATTCTCCCCCCCGCCGTCCAATTAGTGCAGCACGCCGACGACTTAAGTCTTACATAACATTGACACAAAGGAAATTTCCAGCATCCCTGAGGATCACGTGGAGACAGAGGAATCACGCATGGCAAGTGCAAGAGTGAAACGCTGTCTGAGTATTGTCTGTCGTGTTGGTGACCAGCACCTTTGCAAAGTGACTTTTGGTACGGCGCCAAGGTCTCTTCATGAACGCCTACTGAATTAATACATGAATGAATGAATGAATGTGTTCTTCATAGACGAAGAATGTTGGTTGAATGTGTTGCTCAAACAGAACCAACAATGAATGTATTCACTGCAGCAAAATCCAAAGATGAAAGAATTTCTATTCCATTCAATGTTAAAGGTTGAGGCTGAAACTGCAGAGATTCGGAACTTCAAAGTTCAAAGAGGCGTCGCCAGTCGCAAATGAAAATGCATCACGTGTTGGCCCCCCCAATGGGAAAGAGTCATTGGCTTAATTTGCAGTGGATCTCTTTGAGCCATCCAACTGTGCTTCTGCTGAAAGGGGAGAAGAAGGCAAGGCCGTTACGACTGACTGAAGTGAAAGCATTACTTTTGAAACAAGAACGAAAGCTTTGAACGTTTTTTTGTAGCATTCAGTGTTGTTGGAATTACTCCATAAAAGTAATCCAACTACTGATTTACTGATCACTCCTTTAAAAAGTAATCTAATTTACTTCTTTAGCTCCTTTGTTTCGTAAGTCATCAATGACTAATTACCAATTACTTAAGTTAAAAAGATAAAGTCACAGTTGAGAACATCTTGTTTCCTGCACATAACGCACAACGAACCACAATATTCTCTGATTTAGACGAGATGAGCTAAAGATAATGTTTGTATTTCCAGATATCAAACGCGATCGCAGTTTTTTTTTTTTTTTTGCCGCCGTGCTTGTTTTGATGCGTGATCACATATCAATGGCGTCGCATGCACGGCCGCGTCATCAATCTGCGACATCATTGTTTTCTGTTGTTTCTCTAAATTTTATTTAAATGAAATCTAGAATTTAAACTTAATTTAATTCAAACATTTTGTGGATAATACTTACATTCAAGCTTGCGAAATATTTCAGAAAAGTAATGGAATCTTTTTATCGATAAAGTAATTATGATATAATTACCAGTTTTGCCAGAGTAATCCCGTTACATTACTCCGTTACTGAAAAGTAGTTCAATTACAGTAGTGGGTTACTTAGTAATAGATTACTTGCCAACACTGGTAGTATTTTATGTAATACTCAAACAAAGATTACCTAGGTTTCAAGTATAGACAGGTGGCAAGCGGCTAAGATACAAACAAGTCAATATAATGAAAAGCATGAAATTGTGATTGAGAAATCAAAGGAAAAAAAGAAACATTTCCAGAAGAGAACGGAGAGAACTGAAACCCTTTCCCAGCCGTCTGAGTGCAGTGCACTGAAACCCTCTGCAATGATCCCTTTGATAAGCGCGAGAGTCTAACCATACCTTCGCTTTTATCATAATTCCCTGAGCAGGAGGGAAGGGGGGGGGAAAAAACTCGCTCGCATTTTTCTTCTGGAGGCTCCTTGGAATCCACAGAGGGCTACGTCTTCTTCTTCGACCTCATGTTACCTTCAGTTGAAGCATTTATTTCCTTCCTCAAAGTTGTGAATACCCAACAGGCCCTGCGCAGTTCTTCACAAAGTCTCCACAAAGACGCATTTAGAGTTTGGATGTAGGCACACTGAATGACCAGACAGTGCATAAATCTCAATGAAATGGAAAACTTGAGCTCCTGCAATCAGTTAAAAAGAATATTGACATTTTTTTGTTGTATGTTTACAAACTTTACATGCACTGTATAAACTTCTCGACAGCACACAGATTTATATATTTCATGAATTGTCTTAGTATGTCGAACCAACTGATGCCCAAATGTGTTGTGCGTACAACATATCAATAAAGCATATCAAAATATTGAAAAATCAATAGAGCTCCAAAATGTCATTTAAATGCTTGACAGGGGATAAAACCCCAGCGGCTTCAGAAGTGGACAACAGTACAATATGGAAACAACATGGAACAATAGAAACAATAGAAACAATATGGAATAAAGTTAAGCCAATGACAGAACAGAGTAGAATAGAATAGAATAGAAACCAGGCCAAAGTGAGCAAAGTTTAGCTAAGTCATCATTATGGCCTTATTAACTTTTAGATCATATGAACATCGTGGTGTTAATACACGTCTTTATGTTCCAGGTTTGGACCTTCAAAAACACACACCTCTCCATCGACCCGCATGACGAAGGCCTCGTTGTGGTTCCTCTGTCGACCTGGCGCTGCATGGCTCAGTTTCCCACTGAGGTCGAGAGCCTGACTGGCAACCACAGCCTTGATGTTCACACTTTAGCTGCAACAAGGCTTCGAAATGATGTCAGTGACGAAAAGTGCGCAGGTAAATATTGCTTCGCAAGGGTGGAAATGGGATTAGGAAGTGTGTAAAGTGGGCTGAGCGAGATGCAGTCAGCACTAATACTCACTGATCGACACTGTCTGACCTCATATACAGCAGCAAGCAGACAGTCTGAGCCGCAGTCATGTGGAGCAAACATCTGATGCTTGGATCTGGAGGTCTGAACCACAAGACTGATGATTTATTTTTATTTTTTTTCTGCAGGGTCGACTTTGTACTGAAGTTTGCTGGTTTGTGCTGGGAGTTGTGTTTGTCTCCGTTTGCGGAGAAAGTTTGGAATGAAAAAAATGTTTGTTTTAAAAAGCTTGGAAACTGGCCGTGTACATAAACACAGCACACAAGCATTAAAATGTGGAAAATGTGTATGAAAGAATTGACCCTCTATATGGTGCTGGTTTGTATGCAGTATTTCCAAGGTTATTTGGAAATTTAATGTGGCAATTGTTCTTTTATTTAAGTTTAAATTTCAAAGTCACCATATTTTACACTTCTGGGTTATTTTTTCTTTCAAAAATAACATATACAGACAAATATACATATACAGTTAAATGAAATGTCTTTTACTTTTAGTTTCAGACCATCAAACATTAGTCAAGAAGAATTTATGCCACATAGTAAAAACAACTTCAAGTCAACACATGATTTCCAACTCTTCTGTTGTAAAACTTAGTATTTATTACTATGTTATTGTGCGTAAAAACACGTCAGCATTTATGTTGACATATTTTCCCTGAGCCATTGAGCCATGTAAACAGATTTTTTTTTTTTTTGTAGTTCTTTCACCCCTCCAATGGTTCCAACGGACCCTCGTGACGTCTATTATTGACCTGAAATAAAAACCTGTGAAGATGAAAGACTCGTAGATATTGTTGTACATCCCATTTTTTTCACCATGGATAAATAGATTAAATCACTTCTCATTGGCTAAAGGGTACAATACATGGCACTCAATTACTTTTTGTGTTTTACTGAAAAGTTTGGTCCTTTTAATTCTCTCACAAAACTTTTTTTTTTTTTTTTTTTTCAAGTTCACAGCAATCAATCTTGGTAAAATATATATATATATATATATATATATATATATATATATATATATATATATATATGTATAATTTTAGTCAAATATTTTGCACTTTCAAGGGAAAACTATGTGCATATATATTAAATATACATAATTATTTTACAATAACTTTACGATGGAAAGATGGAAAACCATGTTAAATACATAACTGAGTGAAATGTGTTTGCCCAGGCTAAAGAGAGGCCCTCTTTGCCTGGAAAGGGATCAAATATCCATAAATCAAAGTCTATATTTTCTGCATGCCTGTATATAGTAGACCTCAAGCCAGAGTGTAGGTTTTCTCTAAACACACACACACACACACACACACACACACACCTATGAACAAGCGCACACACATCAGGTCGATGAAAGAGCAGATTTGTTAAGTTGGAATCACACACAGCTGATGTTCCTGCTAGAGGGAATGGAACGATGTCATGTTAGCATTACCACGGCGCTAATTTTCCGACGCTGGGTCCGAGCGCTAATCCACTTAGCAGCTGAGGTCTTAGCATGTTGTGCGCAGACAGGAACAGGGGTTGCTGACATATTGACCTACAATCTGGGAGTGTCAACACGGCGTCAGGTTGGGGACAGTTCGGAACAATTCATCACTTCCTGCTGCTCAGTCGGGTCAATTGTCAGCGGCTAGTTTGCTAGTTTATGCTAAAAACAGACCAAAGTGAGCAAAGTTTAGCTAAGTCAACGTTATGGCCTGATTAATTTTTAGATCATATGAACATCATGGTGTTAATACACGTCTTTATGTCCCAGGTTCGGATCTTCAAAAACACACCTCTCCATCGACCCATAAGACGAAGGCCTCGTTCTGTCAACCTACATGCTATGCAAGAGGCTTAGCTATTGTCCTGTCCTCCTTAGCACACAGCGCCCTCGAAACCCCGGATGACCAATTTTCTGGAGATAATTGACCCCAAAACCCTTCTAGCCGTTATCCCTAAAAGTGTGCCAACAATGCTGATGCCACCATTTGGAGTTTACGCAGGAAATGACGCTGCTGCGGCCTTCCTATTCTTTCAGGGGTAATTCTAACTGTGCTATCACAAGTTTCTGTTTTTGAAAGTCATGCACAAAACAGGTTCTATCCAAACAGTAATTCCTTTATCTTTGGTACCAAAGGCAGACAAATTACTATTACTAATTACTATGAGGCTTTGTGGGCATTGGATAAAATGCTTTTCTAGTTGAATGAGCCAGTGATGAACTTGCTCTTGTCAGTAGCTTGGAGAGGCCACCTCATCGTGCTCTTCTTTGCACCTTCACAGTGTTGCAGTCACTGTTTCCAGTCCTTCCTGCTAAAACCCATCACACTTTTGTTTCATAATTCACACAATCCGCTGCCTGTTTAATGTGCAGTAACTTCAAATGCACATTCATGTATATTATCACTTTCAGGTGAGTTTTTTATTTGGATTTGTAGTTACTTCCTGCCTAAAGATTAACAAAGCATTTATATTCTGCCATATCATTACAGGTCAAAGGGGGCAATAACATATGGATGCAATGATCTAACTATCAAATGATCTGACGATGAAACTATTGACTTCTGACTTGCGAGGTTTTTGGTATTCATAGACTTTAGCCAGACAAGTCAGAAAACTTGTTCTTTGCATGTTCACACATACAAGCAGTTACGGACTATTGATCTATTTTCAGCTTGATGTTTTACTGGATGGGCACGGTCCAATTCCGCACGGCTGCCAGACACAAGCTGTGAAGCTTAGACACAAATAGTACACGAAATACCTGCAACCAAACAGCGATGGAGGACTTGGAAGAGAGAGAAATACCTTGAGGTGTCATTGAAGTTCTGCGAGCTGCAAGACTCTTATTGGAGCAAAGCAAGTGATTCAAGCGACCTCATCCTGAATGGAGGGACGACTGTGCAAATGGATGTTAAACTTTAATCACATTACTAATGCAGTCATCCTAAAGTGATGCTTCGTGTTATAGAAATATTTTTACTTTTGCAGGTAATTCGGTAGCGAGTTGAAATTTGTTTCCAGGTGGCTGAATAGCAAACAAGATGGTAAAACCAGCATCTCACATGTTTGTGAAGCACGACCAGTAAATACGCTGCTCATCCGAATGCAGACGTGCTGCGGTTTAGAGGGATTAGCCAGATCAAATCCCTCCAGATTGATCTTTGACATCGTCCAACATCTCCACGCCACCGCCACGGGGACGGGAGGCTCGGAGGGCGGGAGGGAGGGGCTGGTGGAAACAAGGGCACCTGGAAATCAGGGAGGGGCGGGGCTAGCCTGACATTTTCCACCCAACATGTGACCGATTAAGCGGAGGATGTCGGGATTAGAGCTGCAGGTATAAAAGCAGAGACGCAAACACACTCGAGTCACAGACCAAAGGAAGCAGGAGCAGCAGCAGCAGCAGCAGCAGCAGCAGCACTGAGCTGAGATCGGCAGAGGCATCTTGGGATACCTGTGACCACAGGTGAGTACCGGCGCAGCCGCTCGACTCCAGCTGACGCTCATACTGGCCAGGATTCTTAGACATGCACGCAGCCACGAGCTAATGCCTCCAGGCTCAAGTTAAAGTTTTATTGTTGTTTAAGACGAATCCTTCAGCCAGGATGAAATTACCTCAATGAAATCAAGATTTTTGCATGGCTAGTTTGAGCTGCATTGAGGAGCACCTGGGCTGCGTAAAAGCAAAAAGGTCATTGGGAAGCAGGCGGTCAAAGGCGTCTTAGCAGGGAGGCAGAGCAGGTGTGAGCAAAGAGGATTGACTGTGGAGGAGCGGCAGCGGCAGTGGCAGATGGTTCAGAAGACACCGGGCATCATCTTCTCAGCACAGCACTCAACATCCCAGTCTGTGACCCCGTCTCTCTCACACACACACACACACACACACACACACACACACGTGTCGAAGTTACATAACGTGCCAGAGCGGGGCGCTGTCTGCCTGGCTGATGAGATTACAGGTGTTGACCGTCATAAGAAGGGATGGCCGGGTTCATCTTGGCAGGGATACACCTGGAGGTCCCGCCTGGGATGGAGGGCGAGGATGACGAGGAGACAGACACGCACACACACACACACACAAGAGCAAATGCAGTGCAGGGTCACTTGCTTCATTCCGACAGTTGGACAGAGACTGAACCAGTTTTAAAATCCGAGGCTAAAAGCTAAAAGCAGCGCTAGCACGTTCAGCACATGGCAGCGGCGGTGCTGTTTGAGAAGGACAATTAGCCGGCCGCAGATCAAAGAGGGATTAGGACTAATCCGCCTGTTTCTCCTAATCTGCATAATCTCTTCTGATTGGCATTAAGAGCTGGAGGAAACAGGATTAGCGGGGTGGGGGTGAGGTGGTTGGGGAAGGGGGGGGGGGGTTCGCAGCGGGACTCGGCCTCTCGGGGTGAAACGCCACGCGGGGAGACGACGCTCCTCTGAAATGAAATGATGAAATTTAAAAGGAAAATCCCCGCCCCCCCCTGCGCGTGTCTTCCAGTCGCCCTCATCCAGAATGAACGCCAGCCCCCCAGCAGGAAGCGCCCTGGCCCCCGGAGGAGCCACCGGCCCCACCACACCCAAGAAGGGACCACCCAAGTTCAAGCAGAGGCAGACCCGCACCTTCAAGAGCAAGGCGCCCAAACCCGGACAGAGGGGGTGAGAGAGACAACGCAAATAATACAACAAATGCAAGCCGGGATTAAAAGCCAGACACGCTGGGGATTAAAGTCGCTCTCGCTCACCTTCTTCTCTTCTTCCTCCGCAGCTTCGGCGACGACATCCCCGGCATGGAGGGTCTGGGCACCGACATCACGGTGGTCTGCCCCTGGGAGGCCTTCGGAGACATGGAGCTCAGCGACCTGGCCAAATACGGCATCATTTAAAGCTGCTGCCTCCTGCCTGCACCTCCTCCTGCACCTCCTCCTCCTCCACCTTCACCTCCTCCACCCCCGTCTGCCTTCTCTTCACCTCAGCCTGGCACGCCGCGATAAGGCTGCCCAGCCGTCCCCCCTAACGCCCTCTCGTCTGTCTACCTCTCGCCGCGCATCCACTGAGTGGATGGAGGCGTAAATGCGTCTTTATTTTTGTATTATGATGATGATTATTATTATACTGATAACGGTACTGTGTGTGAGTACCTAATACTTGAACTGAGAAGACGAGAAAATGGAATCCACTCTACCTTTCTCCCTTTCCCCTTCGTCCACCTACTGTAGTCTCCCGCTCATTTCTTCTTTTTTCTTTCTTTCTCCCCCCGACCCCCCCCACCCCCACCTCCTCCCCCACTCCACTGCCCCCCCCCCCACTGCCCCTCCAGGCAACGGACGCGAGCAAAGCACTACGTAAATCTAACTAGCGTTTGCTTCTAGCTGGTTGTAAAGATGTAAATATTTTTATTATTGTTCTTTTTGAGCTCCCCCCTCACCTTTTGTACTCTGCTACTGCTCCTCCTCCTCCTCCTCCTCCTTCTTCTTTGAACCTGTCGTACTTTCCGCACCTTGGGCACGCTTGTTTTTTTTTTTTTTAAAACACCAAAGGATGCAAGAAGCGCCTGCGGTGTTCTGTGAAAGGGGGGGGGGACCGACGGTCCGCCTTTTTTTGCATGATCACTGAAGAAGATGATGATGATCGCCCGACTGTCTGATCTGTCTTTCTCCTCACTGCTATCTCCACCTGCAACAACTCCATAGAGAAAATGGATGCGTATGTGTTACTTGTGCTGCACATGCGATGCTGTTATTGCCCTGATAGCCCGCAATAAAAATGTGTTCACTGTAAAACACCTGTGTATCCTTGCCTTTTCTTGGCCATAAAGTTAAATAATAAGTCCCGCTTTTCTTCTGGTCTCCCCCTCGAGGGAGTGGTGAGCACCTACAGCACCTCCAGATACCAGTGCCAAGCAGGGAGGCAGTGGGTACCATTCCTATAGTCTTTGGTTTGGCCTGGCTGGTCATCGAACCTACGACCTCCGAGTCTCAGGGCGGAGACTTAAATTATAATGAAGGAAAAAGACAAAACAGACATACATCTTGCAACAGGGGAAAAAAATCACTGGTTAAATGAATCATCCAATGCTTGAGCTGGATTAAAGGCCTGAGGTTGACTTTTGCTTCAATGTCAAAGTCCACATGTGAGAAGTGATGAACTCAGCAAGATCAATTGTGACAGAAAATGGATGGATGGATGCATGGATGGATGGATGGATGGATGGATGAATGGCTGGATGGATTGGTGGATGATGGATGGATGATTGGTGGATGAATTGATGGATGGATGGATGGATGGATGATGGTTGGATGGATGGCTGGATGAATGAATGGCTTGATGGATTGGTGGATGATGGATGGATGATTGGTGGATGAATTGATGGATGGATGGATGGATGGATGATGGTTGGATGGATGGCTGGATGAATGAATGGATTGGTGGATGATGGAAGGATGGATGCATGGATGGATGGATGGATGAATGAATGGTTTGATGGATTGGTGGATGATGGAAGGATGGATGCATGGATGGATGGATGGATGAATGAATGGCTTGATGGATTGCTGGATGATGGAGGGATGATTGGTGGATGAATTGGTGGCTGGATGGATGGATGGATGGGTGGATGGATGGCTGGATGAAGTGCCCACTTGTATTAGAATAGAATATATATTGGTCATTACATGTGGCCCTCTTCATCTGAGGATGAGTGAAACTTTATTGACACCAACGGTCTAATGACTTTGGCATCATTTTTATTCTGTTTATTCATTCCAGAGACATTCTCACGCTCATGCAACACCGGGGTAACGCTGAGGTAACGCAGTTTTACTCTCCTTAGAACCACATTTGGGAACTGTAAATCATGCTGGGCTTACCTGCACTCACTCCTCTGTGTGACTTCAATCAATCAATCATTGTTTGTGTAACCCAAGTTCGCAAAGAGAATTTGCCTAAAAGGCTTTACATCCATCGTGTACATATGCAAACACTCTACCCTTTGACCTGAATTGACGGTTGCCACTTGCAAAGAATAGCGGCAATCTAAAAACAAACAAACAATTGAACGGCAACACAAACCTCCTTAAAACACAGAAGACGTTTACATGTTGTTTTTCTAATCATGCCTGTATTATAGCTGGTTACCCATTTCATAGGTGCACCTGAAAAGACTGAGGAGCCATTTTCATTCTCTCTGTGGACTCATCTCCTCTTTTTTCACTCTATTCGTTAAACAATGAATCATTTTTATACAGCTTCTTTATTTCCTACAAGTCACAGGAACGTAACACAGTCGCTCGAAACCACTCGGGAGCGCACAACAAGCTCCCGAGCTGGTGTGGGGTGAGACAGACTCCAATAAAAAACAAGTTGGACAGTGTTGACGACATCGTCATCGACCTCTGTGATCATCTCTCAACGTCACGGGTTTACACAACATTTCTTTCATCTCGGTCTCAAATCGGCATTGGGGAAGAAAGCACTGGTGCACAAATTCCTTTCTTTTCAATACGCCCACAATAAGAGCGACAAGGAGCTCAGTTGTTTAGACGAACACTCTCAACGCTGGGCGCCTTTTAAAAAAGGAGCCGCTCCGACTGGGTCGCGTCAGTTAGGCCAGATACTGGGAAGGATTGGACCTGCTTCACACAATGGAAAAGATTGCAACTGTTGGGAGTGAGAGTGGAGTGGAAGAGTGACACTCTGTATGGAACACACCCTGGACTTGTACAGACACGAGCTGCAGTGTGTCCTGGACTCCTGATGCAACCGCCCAATCACAGTGTTGTTTGCTGTGATTTATCGGTAACCAAGGCAACAGTCGGACCTGCTCTGGGGAGAAGCGGTGATGAGTCAGTCGGCCCATTGGGACCAACCCAGCGACGACGGGGGCCAATCGCGTTCCGATTGGACGTCTCTCGAACACGATGGAATTTTATACCTGCCGGTATAGCCGGAAAGAATGGGATGCAAATTCTGATGAAGGGATGAAGTCACGAGCGGGGAGGAGCCGAGTCGTCGGCTCTAGGTGTGTGAGCCCCACCCTCGGCCCGAGGGAGGGGCAGCGGGGTGTTGAGTTGATGAGAGGTGAAAACAATCCCGTCTTCTCCCCAGAAAACAGACTGCGGACCGGGCCGTCGCCCACCCTTTCCCTCCCCTCCACGCCTCTTGGTGTTCTCCCAGCAGGACATGGCTGCAGGACAGGACGTGGCCCGTTTCACACCAACCCTCAGCGGAGTCGCGGACGTCCAGAGAGTCGTTTGAAAACTCGAGAGAGACTTTTTGCATTTTTTGGAGACTCAGTTCTTGAACGATAGTAAGTAAGTTTCTCTTTCTACCAAAACACATTTTTCCAGAAGAACTAGAAGTTCATTTAAACTCATGTTCATAGATGTTGTCTAGATGTTGTTCCCCCCCCAGCAGGGAACGGACAACTAAACTCTTCTGGTTGAGGAATATTGTCCTATGATCCTGCTGAAGGTGACATCATTTGAAAACAAAGGCCCTGTATTGTCTGGAGGAAGTGTTGATTAGCCATCAGGACTCAACGTGTCCACTTCCTGCAGCCCCCCCTCTCTCTCTCTCACTCTCTCTCTCCCTGCTTCCCTATCAGTATCCCTGCAGTGAACACGTGTGCTGCTGTCTGCAGCCTCAACTTTGTGTTGCATTCAGGGCCGCTCTCTCGGCCTGGGCGAACATGTAGCTCCGGCTTGTGCTGGCATGTTAAAGCCCCGCTGCTGTCAGTCTCTCTTTTAAACTCAGGGCAGAGTCACCTCTCTCCCATTCAATCCAACACGTTCCGCACAAAAGACAATACACACCGTGTGTGTTTCGGTGGAAACTCCTTGATGGTTCTGCCGTCATGTTCACGTGCAGATGTCTTCAGTGTTGGGTTCAGTTGTTACTTTGCAAAAATGTGATTGGATACGATTACAAAGTTACCCTATTGTAAATGTAATAGTGGCGTGACGATTTTTAAATTACTTTTGCAAAAGTAATTTAGCTAACTGCATTTAGATTGCATTTTGATTACTTTCCTAAATTTTGATAAATCTTCTCAACTGTTTAGACCTGACAGTGTGAAGAAGTCCTCAAAACAACAACAACAACAACAACAACAACAAAACAAACAAACAAAACAGCCATAACAAGGTAAAACTTACCTTACTTTCGTACGTCTTTTTACTGTAAGATCAATATAAGTCAGTAGTTTTAAGGATTGTATTTAAACGGTCTCCACTGAAAAATAGCACACTGGCTAACTTACAAATGAGGTCCTATTTTCGTAATTACCAATTACGTAATGACGTTACATGCACCTTGTTACTCCCCAACACTGCTCAAAGACTCCCAGCCACCCCGGTTCAGAACTTTGAACCACCCTTGCGTCACAATGACTACGTTACATTTAGAGGGAATAGTTTCACAGCAGCAACGTAGTTAGTCCTGTAGTTGGTAGGTGCAGTGACAGACTGATGCTACCAAGACTACTAATGTGATCACTGCAATGGAGGGGTAGTTTGGTAGTTTCAATGACTGGACTGAAACCGTCTCCACTGATTCATAGCACACTGGCCAACTTGGAAATGAGGCCACATTTCGTACTTGTCAATAACATAATGCCGTTACACGTTACTCGTTACCCCCACCGACGCTGTTTGTCTTACAGGAGAAGCGAGTCGCTCCCGATCGAAGGACACCGCGGACAGAGGACTGAACCCAGATATGGCTTCCTCTCTCGGGACGCACGGACGTCTGTACCTCCTCCTCCTCTTCATCTACCTCCCCCTGGCCTGCTTCTGCCAGTCCAACAACAGCAGCTCAGCCACAACCACGTCCTCGCCTGCCCCTACCAACATGACCTTTGCCAAGGGCTGCCGCGCAGGCCTGAACCCCATCTACCGCTACCTGTGCGACCGCCGGGCGGCCTGGGGCATCGTCCTGGAGACGCTGGCCTCGGCCGGCTTCCTGCTCAGCTTCTTCCTGCTCCTGGGCCTGGCCGCCTGGTCGCTCTGGCTCTGCTGCGCCTCCAGGAAGCACCGCAGCAGAAGCAGCGTGGGAGGTACGGTGGCCTGTGTGTCCATGTTCCTGCTGGCCACCGCCGGGCTCTTCGCCGCCACCTTCTCCTTCATCGTGCGCCACAGCCCCGACACCTGCCCCACCAGAGTCTTCCTCTTCAGCGTGCTCTTCTCGCTGGCCTTCTCCTGCCTGTTGGCCCGCTGCCTGGCCCTGCTGGGATTCGCGGCCTCCCGGGGCTGGGGCGAGCCGGCGCTGGCCCTGGGGCTCTTCACCGTCCAGGTCATCATCTCCACCCAGTGGCTGATCCTGGTACTGGTCCGGGACGGGAGGCCCTGCGAGTACAGCCAGGGCGAGTTTGCCATGCTGCAGATCTACGTGCTGTGCCTGCTGGCTCTCGGCCTCCTGCTGACCCTTCACCTCCTGTGCAAGTCCAGCTGCACCCACAGCTACGGCCACACGGGGGCGGCGCGCCGGCACGGCCGAGTGCAGGCGGTCGCGCTCCTCCTCACGCTGCTGCTCTCGGCCGCAGTCTGGGTGGTGTGGATCGCCATGCTGACGCGGGGGAACCGGGAGCTGGGCCGACGGCCGCAGTGGGACGACCCGGTGCTGGGCATCGCCCTGGTGGCCAACGGCTGGGTGCTGCTGATCGGCCACGGACTGCTGCAGGTGGCCTTCCTCTGTGGAGCGGAGGCCAGGTCCAGGGACGCCCCCCTCAGCTTCTCAGGCTGGACCAGCCCCAGCGCCGACATACCGGGCCTGAGCAGCCCGAAGGAAGGCCGAGAGAACGGAAGCTTTGAGAGCGAAGGAGACAACAGGAGAGGTGGGTGGATTTTCTTTTTTTTCTTCAGCCAAAAAACAAAATATGGCCTAAATTAGTGGATCATGGCGAAGAACCAAAATAGAGCGGCAAGCGTTGGAGTTGTTGTTTTTGTGGCCGTCTGTTATTTGTGAGGTCCAGCGTGCAAAATTTGTAAGGAAGCCCGCCTGACACATTTCGTATTTGGGCCACTATCAGGTGGCCTCCTTAAAAAAAATGGCAGTGCAAAATGGCAGCTAACTAGAAGCAAGACTCTTATTGTTCTATGTATATTCTTATGGGTATATGAGAACCGTTCTATGGGCAGGAAAACCAAAAGACTTTTATATTGTATGTATCGAGTATATACTTTTATTAATGTATTTATGGGCAGGATATTAACCTTTTGCCAATATAAAAATCATAAATCAAGCCAAATTTTACACACTGGACCTTTAACTGACTGATTAACCATTTTTAAAAGCCCATTTTAGTTAGGTTAAAAAAATGCATACAAACAAGGAGATACACATTGTCATTAAAGATCCAGTGTGTGAAATTTAGAGATATTTGAGAAGAAACAGCAACACCAAGTGGTTGCATTTAGATTGCAGTGATGTCTCACTCACCCTACCTCTCCTGAGATTGCCAGTGAACTACAGTGGCCTGTGAGCACAAACCTGGACATATCGTCCACCTTCTTCTTTTTTGTTCGCCAGCGTTCACCCTAAATACAAAACATGCTGTCAGGCAGCTGGATTGTCCACACCAGGCTGCCTTAGAAATACAGTGGTGCAAGATGGCAGCTAACTGCTCTATATGAATATTCTAATATATAAATTTGAACTGTTATATGAGTAGGAAAACGAAATGAGTTTCGTTGTGCTGCGAGTATACACTTTTATTAATGTATTTCTGTTTGTTTTTTTACCAACATAAAAATCGTAAATCAGTTCTGGGTCTTTACACCTGGCTGCTAGAGAGCAGACACACTTGTCAAGAGATGCATCCCAGCTTTAATCTCCTTCCACATACTGCAGGCACTGACCTGGCCAGACCTGTGGTGACTTTGAAAAGCCTTTAATACTCGAGACTTTTGTGCTAAGGCGACACCTGCGTTGGTGCTGACGACATGTAAGATGACAGCAAGTCATGCAGCAGTCTCCCACAAATCTACATTCCTCAGTATTTAGTGCCAAGTGAAGACAATTCGGAAATCCTGGAAATGTGGACAAACATAATCAGACAGGATACAACGATTAGATTTCCAAGAAAGAAAACTTTTTGACATTCCTACAATAAAGGCCGAGATAAATTGCCGCCGATGTCTGACTGGTGTGGCTCATCTACCCTCCTGGTGGTGGTGAAAACATCTTTAATGAGGCGATGATCAGCCAGCTGTGTTGTGTGTTTCCCACCAGGCAGGAGAGCCGAGCAGTCGCTGCGCTCCCCTTACGAGTCTGGTTTCTCCATGGCAGTAAGTAACAAACTGTCAGCTTCGCCAGTCACATTCCAAGAACGACACTAAGCCTAATAGCACTCTGCGACTGCAGCCACAGCGTGAGGTTAATGAAAGCAGCGTGTTCTTGTCCCTGACATGAAAAATGTGATTCCATGTTTCTGTGTGTCCTTCAGGAAATTGACATTGAGAAGGATTTCTCAATCCCTCGGCCACAGACCACCAACTACACTGAACCCTATGATGGATATGGAGAAGATTAAATCCAGGTTGATGCATGGTTTTCGTTTTTTTTTTTTTAAAGACACCACACACACACACACACACACACAAGGAAAAAAACAAAACAAAAGATGGCCGAGACGCACTGCACTGAACAGAAAATGATTTGGTCTCTCTTATGAAATGTATATACGGGATTTCTTATTTTTGAAAAAAAAAATTTAAATAAATTTTACTGCTGCAATGGAAGCAGCGGCACGGGAGTTGGGTCGGGGGCCAGAGTGACTCACCCCGCCGAGTTTCATCATCAGGGCTGTGCAGGTTCAGACAGTCCAGCCTTCTTCTGCCGGGAAATCCAGACACGCAAAGACATGTGATGAAATAATACGAGAAAGGAGGAGGGCAGGACAAGAGAGCTGAGAGCAAAAAACCAACAGGAGACGCGTCGTACAGACTGTTTGCGATGGATGATTTATGTTTGAAAAAAAACATACTAATTTTCCGAAATATTTGCATCTCCTAAGTAAGTAAATGAATCTGCTCAAGCGATGCACCAGCGTGTCCCTCTTCCAGGGACCTGCAAGCGTAGCTCAACAAAACAATGTGGATGCAGTGTCGCGCCTTATCCACTAGTGGGCATTTTTGGATTTACCCGCTCAGGGTCAGCACCTGATGGTGGCAGAGAGCTTTCTTTAACACTAAAGTAACAGCCATGATGAAAATACATTCGACTAAAAAAATGAAGACATAGATTTATTAAAATTAAGCAGCAAGTTTCTAAAAACGCAAAGAAAAAGAAAAAAAAATACTAACATATCTTTATAACCTTTTTGTCCGAATAATAAAGTATTTCTAATAGGCCATCGCTGACTTGACATCGCAACAATCACTTGAATTTGAATGATTTGGAGAGTTATTCATGTTTTTATTGTCATTATTGTAACCTTTACTGAAACATATGACATCTCTTTCTGATACTATCCACCAAGTTCCTGTTCCACCATTGAGATTTATAAACTGGGTTCTATCATGGCTATTTTACACTATTTATTGTTTTGAAAGTATGTATTTTTTGCTTTTAATGCTACAAATGCATTGGATGAGTATGCTTGATTTAAGAGATGGAAGTGTTGGAAACCATGAGTAACTTATTTGAACACCTTTTCTTAAAATGCCCACTCTCTCTATGCATGCATGTTTGCATTTAGAAATGAAAATTAATAACTGTGCAGTCTAATACAGATGTGTAGTTGCAATACTCAATCCAAAGGGCTGAGGGGAAAAGCCATAAAAATTAATTTAACATGTACAAAAATTTCAATGCTCTGTGTATGCTAAATATGTTGTAGGATTGACAATAAAGCTACCTTGACCTGACTGATTTATTGCAAATTCAAATTCACAACAACAAAAAAAAATAAAGGTTTCATTTTTAAAAGGCAACCATAAGGCCTGACACAAGATGGCGCTCACCCTCACCGAGAATGTCACCCAGCCACTATGAGAGACCAAGTCGTCTGCAGTCAGTGTCTGCATGCAGTGCAGTGCAGTGCAGTGCAGTGCAGTGCAGCTCTGAAAGGTCACCACTTCCTCCTCTGGATGGATGGATGCACGCAGTGAGCGAGCGGGACCTTCTTATCGCTCGGCCTTCAATCTGATCTCACTATTAGCCCGAGTTCAATGACTCGGGCGGAGCGAGCCAGTAAAACTGGCACTTGGCCTCTTGTGCATTAGAGCAATTAGCAGGGATATTAGCTTTCGCGCCACATCCAACCCATTTACAGCCATTAACTCCAGATGCAATTAAAGATTGCTCCACATTGTGGCCCCCGACTCATCCCTCCCCCACCCTCTTGGCAGCGAGGTCAGAGTCGGAGGTGGCAGAGACAGAGTGTCTGACTGGTGGCTCGCGGAGCTGTTTGGATTTGGATTGGGTTGCGGCTTCAAGGCAGAGAGAGAAAGAGAGAGTGAGAGGGAGAGAGAGAGAGAGAATGTTGGGAATTTATTTCGCAAGACGTTTGATTCAATAATTTATTGACTAGGCATGATAGCAAGTGGGCTACTATTTAGATTTTTGTGGAATAAATTTAGGTGGCGACTTCATTACAAGGAAAAAAAAATGTGGCTCCTGAGACTCCACCAGTTGAGAACCACTGTCCTCCTGGCTGTTGAGATGGTAGTTTAAGCACAGACAGAAGAAGAGTTTCCTCAGAGAGTCTGAGCTGAAACCACGTCGACTGTCGTTCAACACTTTGAAGAGCAGCCCCTCTGACTGGTGGGCGTCAGTCAGCGGAGAAAATCTGATAAGCTTCACACAATCACTGGAGGAAAATCCCCCCCAAAAAAGCCCTCTGAGAGTGAGCGCCATCACCTGCCGATGGGCACTGCGCACGGTGAGCCTGCGCTCGGCGTCGACCCGGGATGAACCTCGTGACGCCAGGAAAGAAGCAATCAAGAGACCAGAGCTTAAAAACCAAACAAGTTTATGCATTATTATATACATTCAGTAATAATGAAAATAACAAACAGAAGGCAAGGACACAAGAATGGCAAAAAAAAAAGAGAAAAAAACATTGCGAGAAAATACAAACATGACACTTGATGGGGAAAAAGAAGAAGAAGAAGAAGAAGAAGGAAAAAAGTCACTTGGATAACTGAGCTCTTGTCAGCCTGTCACACCAAAGAAACATCCACATGCACAACCAAACTCTTCCTGTAAATCCCCGTATTCAAACAAACAAAACAGCAGAGATGCTTCCCCCTACTTGAGCACAGGGGGTCGGGGGTCAGGGGTCGGCGCTGCTCCGACTGTGGTTCGAGTCCTCTCATCATGAATAAGCATTAATATGGAGACACTGAAGGCGAGTCCCCGGGGAGTGAGCGCAGCTACTCGGCTACAGACAAGCTAGCTGCTGGGGTGGAGGAGGTGGCTAGGGTTCAGAAGGTGGTGGAGGAGCAGGAGCTGGGGTGGAGGAGCTGCTGACGGAGCTCCTCACGCAGTTCAACTAAAACCCAAGCGCAGCTCAGACTGGAGCATCACGGCCAGACTGGACCTTCTCTAAGTGTCTCCTCATCAGCCGCCAGTCATCCGACAGGGAGGAGAGCAACCAAGGCAGCTCAGGTTATAGATGTAGTCAGCTCAGCTGGGGGGTGGGGGATGGGGGGTTTATTCATAATTGTATTTTTCAAACTCGTCGTCACTCTCCCTCCCTTCCTCTCTCTCTCTCTCTCTCTCTCTCCCTTTGACGTCCGTCTCTCCACTTCCGGCAGCGCTGCGATTTGAATTCATGCATGATTAAAATGGGGGGAAAAAACAAAAAAAACAACAACTCTGACTCGCACCCCCCCGGGGGGTGGGGGGGGCAAGGCAATCGCATGACTGCATGCATAGCAACACTTGTGATAATACTTGTAAGGAATAAGAAGAAGAGGAAGAAGAAGAAAGAAAAAGAGGTAAGGCGCGTCAAAAACAAACAAACAGACTCATCGACCTACTGCACACAGCTTTTTCCCGCAATCACACAGAACACACAAAAACGCAACGTCTCCCGAGAACCTTCGCCCCCTATTGGTCGGAGGAAAAAGTGTAGAAAAAACAAAACAAAAACAAAACTAGACAGCAGGGGGCGTGGTTCCCCTATCAGCTCATGATGAATGGCTCAGCTTCCCCTGGACTGACCCCTCCCCCACTGTCGCCCCCCCCCCCCTAATCGTATCCCTCATGACTCCTCCTGCTCTAGACTTCCCTCCTCATCTCCAGCTCGTCCTGCTCACTTTTGCAAAAGAAAAAGAAAAAAAAAAAAGGGCCAATAAATTAGCGGACAGGTGGACAGTCTTTGATTTTTTGTTTTTTTTGTTTTTTTGTTTTTTTTCTTAAAAGCAGGTGTTTTTGTTTTCACTGCGCACGTTTCCATCCATCAGCCAGCCACCGTGGGGCGCTGTTTCAACACAGCACTGAAAAATACAGCTTTCATCCGTCACATAAAAATATATATATATGTAATATAATATAATATGTAACAACGCAAGAGAAGAAAAGAAAAACAAACAACCACATTAGTAATAATAATAATAATAACAATAATAATTATAAGAAGAAGAAATACATCAGGACCCAAAAATGTGCTTATTCAGAAAATCTTTGGAACCAAAAAAAGGCAAAAAAAAAAAAAAAAAAAAAAAATCATAGTAATATCAATATAGTGAGAGTATATGGAGACGGGATAACATAGAGGCTTGCTCACCAGTTTGTGAGGATGCTGGGTATAGTGGACATACTGGGTGGGCGGAGGAGGCAGGGAGGGGGGGGAGGGGCTGACCTGCACGGAGCTGATCCGCTGGAGCCGATCTGAGATCAGTCACAGTGTCGTCCTGCCTGAAGCCTGCAGGCGTGCAGAGCTCCAGCGGCCACAGGGGGGCAGTGGCGAGCGGCGTCCTGTTCCGCCGAATGGCTAAAGGATTCCCGTGAGGACGCGATGACGCTTGGCGTTTCAGTTTGGTTTTTTTTTTGATTTCTTTTTGTTTGTTTATTTGTTGTTGGTGTGTCAGTGTGTTTCCCATGGCTTTGTCCACCTGATACCCCCCTCTCTCTCTTACTCTCTCTCTATTCCGCCCCCCCCACTCTCTCTCTCTGCTGGAATGTCAAGACGGTTCGGGAGGAGGATGGAAAATGGAAGCGAGTCCTTTTTTGGAAGAAGCACTCAGGAGCAGATCAAGGGTGGGCGAGCCTCGTGGCGTGGGGGGGGGGGGGGGGGGGTGGACCCGCCGGATTCTTTAAATGGACATGCGCGGGAGGTCACAGCGTGGCGTCGTAGTAGCAGCACACGTCCCGCCTTAGTGTTGCAGTGAAGGGAGGGGGAGGGGGGTGGGGGGCGAGTTCGATCCGTCGGCCCTCGTCGGCAGGCGAACAAAAGAAGAGAATTGAGTCGAAAGACTTGGTTCGCCTGACTCGCTGATCGGCGGCGAATGAACGGCGGGAGATTGTTGAGGCGTCAGCAGAAAAAGAGAAGGTTTTTCTTTGTCACAATTGCTTTAACATGGAGATTGTTTTTCTTCTTCTAAACAAAAGGGGCATCACAAAATGACCATAGAAGGAAGATCTCTTTCTTTCTTTGCCTCCCATGCACAGTGGTTTCAGTCAGTCGGTCGGTCAGTGAGTCAGTCAGTCGGTCGGTCAGTGAGTCAGTCAGTCTGTCTGTTTGTTTGATACTCGGAGCAGTTTGACTGAGACTGAACCAGCTGAAGCTGAAAGTACCTTCTTCTTTTTTTTTTTTCCTTTCGCTGTGCAGTGAGTCGTGTTCACTCCGCACTCTAGAAAAGTTTTCCTATATTTCTCTCTTCCCCTCTCTCTCTCTGCAGAAGGGCGTGTGTGTGTGTGTGTGTGTGTGTGTGTGTGTGTGTGTGTGGAGCTGAGGTCAGTCAGGGCAGTGGATCTACTGTTCAGTTCATAGATGTGTAGTAAAAGAACAACAACAACAAAATAAAAGATGTGTAGTGGCGCACGACCACACAACCAGCATCCTCCCCTCCTCCACCACTGTAGTGTTCCAGAGACCCCCCCCCCCCCCTCTTCCCACCCACAGTTCAAAGACTCCAACATGTTATTTTTTTTTCCTTGTATAATGTGGGAGAGGCTGGTGGCCGTCGTGTCACTGTTTCCACCGGGGCGGCAGACGGGCGAGTCAGACGGAGGGAGGGAGAGAGAGAGAGAGAGAGAGAGAGAGAGAGAGAGAGAGAGAAGGGGTTGGGGATGGTGATGTGGCAAAACACAAACCTCTCAACCACCCAGGAAAAACAAGAAGAGAAAAAAGGGGAGGGAAAGAAGAAGACACGAGCCGTCAGCGCGCTCTGCCTGCGGGAGAGTGGAGGGGAGTCGCTGCCAAATCAAGAACTTGGACAAAGAAGAAAGAGAGTTTTTGGAGCGGTGAAAAAAAAAATCCTCGGGCGTCACTTCTGGGTTTTTCTTTTCGTTTTCTTTCTTTCCTTCTGTCTCTCAGTAAGGAGCGAACCTGCTGTATCCTGCCCGGTATAAACTGGCCTGGGAGAGACAGAGGAGACACGGATCAGAGAGAAACACTCATCTCAGCATCTCCATTCATACAGCGTGTAAACCTACAGGTACCACCCGAAAAATTAGACTATCAAGTAAAAGTTGTTTTATTTTGGCAATTTAGCATAAAAGCTGAAAACAACTAATTTTATTGAGCCATTACACGCAAATTGACATCTCTCAAGCAGTTCCTTCTTGTGACTTTGCTGATTGAGATTTTCAGCTTAATAAAACCACAAAAACAAAATTTTCTGAGTTTTTGAATTTGAGTTTTTTTTTTTAAGCTGCAAGACCTGATCAGCAAAATCCAAAGAAATAAAAACTTGAAATATATTGATTTGCACATTATTCGTTTATATATATGTGTCAAATTCATCTTTTAAGTTGAATTGCAGAAATACAACAACCTTTTCAGGATATTCTAATTTTCTGGGTAGTACCTGTATGTATATATATATATACGAGCTACGGGTACATATACATAACTCACAAAAATTGGAGATATTTGACTTTACATATATATATATATATATATACACACATATGTGTGTGTGTGTGTGTGTATATATATTTTATATATATATATATGATTAAGTAGGGCTGTCAAACGATACATTTTTTTAATCGTGATTAATTGCGAGTTTAATCATAGTTAACTGCGATTAATCGCAGTTTGAATTGCATGTGTGAAATTCTGTTATTTTGCATTTCAAGGCAGCGCGGCTTGCGCACAAAATAGATCAGGCGCCGAAACTATCGCTGCACGGCCGTGGAAGTACGCTCCGCTTTGCGTCTGGTCTGACCCGACACCATTGCATAACAAGGGCGCCGAAAGGAAGCGGGCTCCCTTCAGCTGCGCTTCTGCTTCCGGTGTGAACCTGGCCTCGCATTTGAAATGCTGTCAATATATAAATATATATACTGTGTATATATATATATAAAACCAGTTGAGAAACACTGCTCTAAACCAAGAGCGTACTCACCATGGCTCCGACTCCGTAGGCGGCAGCAGCAGGCGCTAAGGCGTGGTAGGGGTCTGTGGTGTACACCCGGCCGTAACTACACAAACCACAGAAAGAGAGAAAAAAAAAAACATGCTTCAACAGGGAGCCTCGACGACAAATCCGGTGAAAACACAGCATTAGCGTAGCATCGGTTGCCAGTGGGAGTCCTGCAGCCTGTCAGCACCACCAGCAGCAGGGCCAGGAGCTGGAGGGGCATCAGTCAAAGGGAGCTGGCGCTCTCGAGTCACTGTGATTTCCAGTTATGCCACGGCCACGGCAGAAACGCTTGTATGACAGACAACATTCTACTGTCTTTTTGCTTTCAAGTCTTTTTTTTTAATTCCATTGTTTTGTTTTTTTTTCACATATTTTAAATTCTACTGTCTTTTAGCAGCATTGTTTTTTTTAGTTCTTAGCTTCAGTGTTACATCAGGAGGGAGTGGGGGCTCCTCAGCACTGGGTGGTGTTCCTGGTCTGCCCACTGGGGGGCGTCAACCTGGGGACCCCTCTCATTAGCTGCATTTACATTAGGCCCCGAATTGCTTAAAAACTAAATATCGCACAAAAAAAAAAGGGATTTGAAACACCTAAATTTCGAAAAATCTCTCAAATATGGCTAAAATGTTCTTACGCTCTCATGAGGTGGGTTTTCAAACGTATCAATATACAGTAGAATTGCGTATTATGCTTGGACGGAGGAAGAGACGGATTCATTTTTACAAGTCATCAAAGAGTAAAACAAACAAATGTAAACAAACAAACGCAAACGTAATTCTCGTAAAATCTCGCGGGTCGAGAATTTACGAGAATTACGTCTGGCGAGATGAGATTTTACGAGAATTACGGCTTATGAATGAAATGAAACGTGTCTTACGAATAAAGTTTCATTGAGTTTCATCTCTACACCAGTGATGTGCAGCTGGTCGCTGTGGGTTAGCCGCTAGCTATTCTCTAGCAGGTGTCTGCACCTTCCACACTAACCAGTGGAATGGAATGACGATGCAGTAGTGTGTTGTGTGGCATTAGCGTGTCTCATTAGTTACGTTTTACTGGTATTTATTGCTAATTAATTTAATCGGCTCTTCTTTTAGTCATTATAGATCTGTGAGACCTATGCATGGAAGGAAGGCACTTTTAAATTTTGTTGTGCTTAATTATAATTATATATATGTATTATAAATGTAATGAGAATTCAATTCAATTCATCACTGCTGCACTAGCCTTGGTTTGAACTCTTCCTCTCCGTTTCCAAAGTGTCGGCGGAACATTTTTCTATCTTTCTTTTTTCTTTCTTCTCTTGTAACGCGTGTTGTGCAGTGACGCGTGTTCCTTGTCCTGCCGTGACCTCACCTGTCGCTGTAGGCGGCGGCGGCTGCGGTCGCTCCAGTTACGGCAGCGGGCTGAGCGTAGCGGTAGGCAGCGGCGGCGGCGGCGGCAGCAGCAGCAGGGTAGCCTCCCTACACACACACACACACACACACACGGATACAGGCAGACGCACGCACACACACACACACACACACACACACACACACACGTTAAGCGACGAGCCCTTGAGGCATCTGCAACAAGGTGTGACCAGGAGAGATGAAGAGCACTTTCATCTTTAATAGAATTTCACACGTGTGTTAATGCAAGCAAACCCTTTTAGAGATGTAATCTGGTTTGTCACTCGGAAATGATGCGACTATTTAATGCCTATTGTTTGGTGACATAAGTGAATGCAAATTTAGAAGCTGTTGTGGATACACGCTGACGTTCAACAGTCTGGGCTCACAGACTCATTTCTGCACTGAACTCCATGATGAGCAGCTTCATGGAAAAATCTACTGGGATGCTCTGAGACCATTAACCAGCGCGGGACAATCAGTCAGGATGTGCTGAACGCATTATGGGATGGCTTTGACAGTTGTTGCCTTGAAGATCTATTTGAGTGTGATTTTAGAGAACGGATGTCAAGTGTCCAACACGCAGCCCCGTCGCAGAAGCCGATTGCTGTGAAATGCAAACATTTCTAAAGCACAGCTTTGTACTATAATCAGACTTCGTTGTTTGTGCTAAGCCATCAAAGAGTGAACAAAGCAGCTAACTAACTAAAGCTACTAATAGTGATGATCACACTGAATTTTGCACTCTTGGAATTCTCTCAGTCACTTTTAATTAGACATGGGAAATGGTTTTCCTTAAAGTGTTCTGACACATTCAGCAAATCCTGAGTGATTTGCGTGCACTCGCAAAATGACGGCAGCGCATTGAAGATTCCATAAAAGTGGCTACGACGGAGTTCAATGCAGAAATGAGTCAGTGACTTTTGAACAGCGGTGTATGTGCACACAGTGGCGGTGTGAGATGTAGTACAAAGCACGTCAGCGTGGTGCATTTTTCAAGGATGCGGGGACGGGGGCCATTAATCAGTGAGACAGAGCAGTCTGTATTATCATTATCAAGGGTGGTGGTGGTGGGGGGGGACTGGGGTACTGAATGCTGAAGGAGCTGTGCAGTGTGTGTGTGTGTGTGTGTGTGTGCGTGTGTGTGTGCTTGTCGTCGACTATCAATGCGGGCTTATCGCTGAGACTGTGGACGGATTAAAGAGGAAGAAAAGAGAGCGAGGACTGGGAGGAAAAAATAAAATAAAGAAGAAGTCGCACACACAAACACACCCACACAAGCCCGGACCGAGTGAACAAAAAAAAACAAAAATAATAATAATTCATCTCCGCATGCAACGACCCACAAATCAAAAGTTCAACACAACGCCACTGCTGAAGGACCAGAGCCCAGCAGTGCCTGGAGGAGCAGAGCAGAGCAGAGCAGAGCAGAGCAGAGCAGGGAAACCCCCCCCACCCAACCACCACCTCCACCACCACACACCCCTTCTGGAGTGTGCAGGTGGAGGAAGACGGGGGAGAGAGGTGGGGGTGGGGGGGCGGGGGACAAAACAGAGGTCGTTAAAGGAGGAGGTGAGGAGAGAGAGAAGCCTGGGTGAGTGTAGGAGGGCAGCACTAACACACAGTAGGTCTGCATGCAGCAGCTGACTGGACACATGCTCCCAGGTTCATCCCAGCAGGGGGCGGGGGGTTCGGACTGTTAATTCAGGAAGAGGCCGTGCTCTCAACTTGAAGCAGCGTTTCCGCACGCACTGAGACCAGTGGGAATTAACCTGCGGTCCAGTGACAGGGGAGACCTGCTGCTGAGTTCCACTGCAAGTGTGGTGGCAGCAGCTCATTCGACAGAGGCGCTCTGAAATTTGTAGTTTTTTTTTTATTTATTTATTTATTTTTTTTGCTCCGTGCTTTACGGTCGTAGCTGGGTCACCAAAGCGAGAATGGCTGTGTTTTGGTTTCTCTTCTCTCAAAGTAGCTGAGCACACAAGAGAGACCAGGCTCTCCTTTGAACAACGTGGTATGCAAAAAAAAAAAAAAAAAAAAAACAACAAAAAAGAAACACAGGACACACTGGAAAAAATGTAGTAGTTTAGTAGAACACGAACAAAGCCCCCCTTTACCCCCCCGATCGGAAAAATACACATCTCAGGAAGTTAGTAGGGGGGGGGGGACTAAACAAAAGAAAACTTCACAGCAGTGGTGATTTATTTATTTTTTTTAAAAACTGAAGGAGACATTTCCCAGATTAGAGTCAGAGATGATTGATAAGAATCGGAGGAGGTAGTACAGTAAAAAAAAAAACAAAACAATGCACACGGTTGGTTGGCCGGTGAGGTGACCCTACCTGAGGCAATCTGGGACTAAGGACTGAGTCCTGAAACACTAATCTATAGAGAGAACAGAGACAACCTGGTCAACCCGGGTACACACACACACACACACACACACACACTTTCTCGTACGTGCACGCAAAAGGTTTGTGCACCTGCCCACAGAGCAGCCCTTGACAGCGGTGTCTTATCCAATGACGGACTTGTGACAATTTCAAGGATTTCAATGTCCACAGGCTGTTTTGGAAACTTTTAGGAGAGGCTACGGGGGGGAAAAAAAAAACAAAAAAAAAACAAAACCCTGAGGCTGGATTCCACCATCGCCATCGTCATCTTATGCGTCCCTGTGTCGCGTCTCCTCGCGTTCACCTTGAATTGCGGGGCAGCTCTGTGCGGTGCAGCACCGGACACAACATGCAGAATCACTCCCAGAGGACCAACAAAAAAAGAAGAAGAAGAAGAGGAAGAAAAAGAGCAAGTGGCGAGAGGAAGCCGTGGCGGGTGGGGGAGGAGTGGGGGTGGGGGGAGCTGTGTGTGTGTGGGGGGGGTGTGTGTGAGAGTGTCGGACGGGGGCTTCGGAGTTTTACTTACATACAAGTCCGCAGCGCCGTAAAACCCATCCTGATACACCACACTGAGAGGAGCAGAGCAGCAGAGAGGGGAGGGGGAGGAGCCGCCGAGGAGGAGGAGGAGTGGGGTGGGAGGAGGAGGGGGGAGGTGGCGAACACAGTGGTGCACAGTCCCAAAAAAAATAAAATAAAAGTAAACCACAGTGGATCAAAGGTCACAACACGGCAAAACACAAGAGGGAGAGAGAGAGAGAGAGAGAGAGAGAGAGAGAGAGAGAGAGGGAGAGAATGAGTAGTTATTTCACACCCATGCAGCATGCAGAGGAAATGCAGCTTCCAATTTAGGCTCCACCACTGGAAAAAGCTAACAAATGAATGAGTGAATAAGCAAACAGTGACCGGCTGAGGCCGCTCGGCCCGACTGTTACATCAAGTTTTTAATTCATCTATTTTTATTTTAATGGAGAGCCGTAGCTGTTCAGTGGAACTCACATGGAGAGCCCATTTCCTGCTGGAAGCCCCGCCCCACCCACCCACCCACCCACCCTCTCATCCCTCCCCGACCCCCCCGAATTTCATCTTCTTTGAGTTTTTCTCATGCAGCGCCAGCACAGTGGAGCAGCCTGCCAGGCCTTCGAGGCCGCGCCGAGGGATCGGGCTGCGACCTGAGTGTCACAGCCAATCATCTGCAGCGGAGCCGAGGGCTGCCGCCAGCGCTGGCGAATGAGCACTGAGGGGAGCGCAAAAGCACAAATTGCGGCGGTTATCTGTGCGTGTGCGTGTCTATTGTGTCTATTCCAATGAAGCCTCCATTGTCCCATCACTTTGCTGAGCTGACTGTGCCGAGGATGAAATGACAGCCGGGTTAAACGCGCCCAAAAGGCAATTTGGGGAAGTGGCGGGGTTGGGGGAGGGGGGGGCCTGAACGCTTTCTTTCCTGTCGTTTTTTTCCCCCATGAAAAGTGCCGCCTGACGGTGGCGCTCTGTCTCACCCGGGGTAGGCGGGGATGGCGGGCTGCGGCACGGCAGCCCGCACCGCGCTGTAGACGGCCCGCCCCGCCCCTGAGGTGGGCGCCATGGGAACGCCGCCGCCGCCGTGGTCGCCGCCGCCGCCGCAGACGGGTAGGGGAACCCTGGAACTGACGGAGGGAAGAAGAAGAAGAAGAAGAAGAAGAAGAAGAAGAAAGGATCAAAGGGCAGCCGAGGATTCAGGGGGGGAAACGGACGAGGCAGACAGGAAACTGATCGGAACCTTGAAGAGCGGGATGAATATTATCATCAATGTGGTTTTTGAGACCGACCTCCCAGTAATATAATAAGATAGCATAATAATGCAAATGGACCTATTCGCAAAAGCAACTTTACTGCTCAAGAATAAAATGTAAACATCCTAAAGGAAGAGAAACATAAAACAACTGAAAACAATAAACCAGACTCTCTGTCTATGCTAAAAAAAAAAAAAAGCACTGTAATAAAAGACAAACATAATAAATTGCAATAAATGTTAATAAAAACTGCACTTCAGTGAGTATTTAACATTAGGAACGGGAGAAGAGTCCTAGTGTTTGTACATCTTAGTACGGAGTACAACTAATTGATGTATTGTTTGTGGTGACAGGCCTAAGTGCGATGCTAGACACTAAACTCTGAGATCCCGATTCAAAGTCCTAGGTTGAAAGTGGAAAAAAAGGGAGGAGAGCGGCGGCTCACCTGCGTAAATCTCTGGTCCGTACACGGCCCCCATCATTGGACTCAATTTCCATCCTGCTGCTGGTCACACAGGAAAGAAATAAAAATGGCAAGTCATATTAACATGGGTACAGAAACAGCACTGGAGTGAAGAAGAAACCTTTTCTTTTTTTTTTAAAAAAAACAAAAAAGCTAAATGCTAATTATTACGCAAGCGTCGACGTTTTGAAAAAGACGTGGGACCACAGCAGGAAATTAGCATCTCGCTAAATCTGCAGCAGTCATCTTTGTGTTTCTCGCACGCTGCATTGTCAATAAAAGCATTGAAAATAAAGAGAGAATAAGAGTCTTGTGTAAATACGCACTGGCAAAAAAAACATGATAATGCACCGAACCATGTAAGCCAGGGAGGTTTTTAGTGAATCAGATGTTATTATTACAGTCGTCTGTGTGCAGGCAAACAGGCTCGTGGGAGGCTGATCTTCTTACTTAAATTGGCCAATACTTGGGATTTTTTTAGTAGCAGTGTCTTCCACAGCTGGACTGCCTGTCTGTTCCTTCAGTCTCTTTGTCTCAAAACTGTTTACTAGCTAGACCAGCTGGAGGAGCCGCTCACCATGGGCAATCCTATTATATATTAACATAGATTATATTTAATTATGATTAAACAATAATTAGATTAGACTTGATAACAATAATCATTCAAATATAATCTGGCTCTGTTATTCACGTATTCATTTGCATTTCCTCTTTCCAATTTTCTGCGGCTCCCCCCCTAGTGGCCACTGGCAAACCCTCACTTTAAATAGCGGGTTCCCTATTATTTCTAAAATGCTGTGGTGGTTACCATAGGGCAGCGTGCTGAGAGCCTCTCCGTTGGGGTAGGGGCTGACCATCTTCTTGTTAGTCATCACCCTGGCCGTGGCGTTGTTCACCTGGGGGAGGGAGAAGCACACGGCTCAAACTCAAGCCTGCCTGAGCAACAAGGCAAACACACTCTCTCTCTCTCTCTCTCTCTCTCTCTCTCTCTCTGCTACTGGCTGTGTTTGCGTCTGACTCAAGTGTCTGTGTTCGTTCGCCGCTATTGTGTGAACATAAGCCAGATTTCTTTTTTCTTTTTCCTGTTTGCAAAAGAGCGTTTGAGGGGACAGCTCACCCTGACAACTCACTAACTGCCTTTTTATTTTCTCTTGCCTGCGGCGCTGCGGATGTGTGCAAAACACCTTTAGTCGAGATATAAGGCGGCAGATGTCTGCGGTCTTGCTTTTACGGTCAAAAAAAATAAATAAATAAATAAAAAAAAAATACAAATTTGTTCAGAAGCCAAGAAGGAAAGAAGGATATGTATGATATAAAAAATATTTCTGACGGGAGCTGGAGACCATTTATTTTGAAGGTGTCAGCTTTAAAACGATTGAAGAGCCAATCTTAACCATCTAGATTCGAGACAGATGTAAGTTACTCAGTGGTGTTACGATGCTGTTTTTTTTGTTTTTTTTGGGGGGGGGGTAAGAATCCGGATCATGAACGCTGAGTTGCACACTGGTGATCCTGCGGTTGCTGCGTTCAAATCAGCGCTGCTGCTGTGATTCTGCTGCTCCGACACTGGGACCAATGGGGATGCAGCAAAAAGGCACAAAGCCACCCCCCCCCCCCTTTTTTTTTTGAAATCGCCAGAGGAGCGTGTTTGTGCGTCTGTGCCTGCGTGTGTCTGTGTGTGTTGAACGTGAGCCGGCTGACATTTTCAGCGAAGGGGAGGCTTTTAGCCCAAGATGGCTGATAATCTGCTCTCCGAGCTTCAAAGACTGCCACTCCAGCCCCATCTTTCTTTGATGGGCTTTGGGGGGGAAGGAGATGGCGGCTGTCGGTAATCACCACCACTGTCCTGGGTCCTGATGATAAAACGCTGACATCTGACTGCCGTTGCGAAATACAAATTGGTGATCTTCGGGCGGCCCGACGGCGCGCCTGGAGGACCGGAGTGCTCGCGCTCACATCCACAGGCCCATTAAGGCCTGAGCTGCCACTCACTCACTGGCTTCTGTCCTTTATCTGAAAGGCCTAATCTTTCCCTCACTGCCCAATGGTGTCGTGGGGTGTGAATTAGGCAAATGAATCAAATTAAAAGGGGTGGTTCACAATTTGGGACGCAGGACCTCGTTTCCGAGATAGCCGGCAAGCTTATCTGTCAGCGCAGACCCTTTCAACATGCTTCATTCAGTCCATCTACTGTAGTGTAGCAGAGTTTGCTGGTGCTAGGCTAGCGCAAGTCTATGCTTTCTGCTAGCCTTGCCAGGAAAAAACTACCCGACCCCGCTCCGCGGGAATTTTGCTTTTCTCCGGTTAGTCGCGAAAGAAGCCGCAACAAAAGTAAACAAGGAAGACTTTTACTTCTAACAACGCAGATCTTTGAAAGTCTAGCGGTATCATGTAATTTCCATAGGTGTACTGCTGAGTGGGTAGGATTGTTTTTTGGCAAGCTAGGAGAAACTGTTGACTTGTGCTAGCCGAGCACCAGTTCATTCCGCTAAACTAGAAGGGCTGGATGAAATTTGCAGAAACGGCCTCCACTGATAAGCAGCACACTGGCTCACTTGGACATGATGCTCGACGCCCAAAATCCCGAACTTTAACGTCGCATTCAGCCGTTTGACAGAGTTTGTCAAAACTTCAGTTGTGCAAATCAAGAATTTATCCCGTTGACATGTGAGTGTTGGCATGTGAATGCATTCAAGCTGTTCTGCCATCGACTAAATAATTTCAGAAAAACAGAAACACATGCAAATCAACAGCATATGGAAGGCAAATCTTGGAGAATCGACAATTACTCAACGATTGAACCTGAACTTCTCATGCCCTCCCTGAACAATAGAGGAAAAAAAAAAAATCACATCTCCATATGAAACCAAACTTGTGGGGTTTACGTACCTAAATTAAAAATAAAAATACAAGGGGTAGAAAGAGGGAGTGCAAAAACATTTCTTGGACAAAATTAATAATTATATAACACAGAAATTACACACAGCCAAATATGGGCGCTTCACATAACCAAAGAGTGATTAACAAACCAAGAAAAAAAGAAAACCAAAGCCAATCAGCAAGCGTCGGATGCAGCATAGAGACCATTCAAAACGATTGCAGCACTCCCACATCAAACATGTACAAAGGACAAAGATGGGACGGGTTATGGAGGGGATGCAGCTGAGATGTGAAGAGACAGAGCCAGTCCACACACAAAAAAGAGAGAGAACGTGAAGTTGATGTGAAGAAAAAAAAAAGTTTAGATGAGCAACACAATAAAAAAAAACAAAAAAACAATAACAATTACATCGAGGAACAAAACATATATCCCAGGGTGCATCATTCAAATAAAGCAATTAGATTTGGTGACCATTCTCCTGGAAATCTCATTTCATGTGGGGGGAGGTGGGGGCAGGAGTTGATAAACAGAGCACCAAAGGATGAAAGGAAGAGAAAGAGCAGAGTGAAAGAGAGGGAGAGAAATCCTCATTCCCAAAAAAAAAAGGAGAAAGTAAATAAATCAACATGAAACACTACACCAGGCATTAGAACTGCGTGTCACAAACTGAGACCAGTACACTACATACTACTACTACTACAACTACTAGTACACAAACAGTTCAATACAATCAAACCAAACCAAAAAAAAGAAAAAAAAAAAAGAAAAAAGAGGAAAACAAAATGGCAGCATAAGTAGAAGGACCGAAATGAATAGTAAGGTAAACCCCATACTGGTTCAGAAATGCATATGGTTAATATTCTACACAGGCTGTTTGGATACGGAGGTACAGCGGAGGCGAAGGGGAACTACCGGTAGTTGGCCATTTTTATATTCATCGGAAAAAGCCCCCGAAAAAAAAAAAAATACGCACCCAGTTTAGCTTTAGCCAGCAAAGAAGCATTTTGTTTGCGACAGTTTGCTGAAGATTTTGGCCTGTAACTTAAGAAGCTGAGGGGGAAAATGAATAAATGACAAGAATTACTATAAAGTCACTCTGTGCAGCTTGTCTGCACACTTTTAAGTGTGCAGGAAGAGCCCTGTTCCGTCGACCAATCGCTGCAAAGCTTAAAGGACCGTTAGAGCGACTCGTGTTCTTGCGTATGCAGCAGCTTTTTTCCATGACTGGCGTTAAAAAAAAGCAATTCAGATCATCTTAAAATTCCCAATTTCAAGAGAAACACACCGCTGTTATTTGACTAAGAAAAAGCTCTAAATAATGCAGCGTTTTGTGCATATAAAGATTTTAAATAAAGGTCGACGAAACAATGGAACGAAAAGATTAATCACTGAAAGGGGCCTTTAGCCCTGCTCAGTCAAAGCATTAGTGGGCAGCGGCAGGAAGCGGAGCTTCTTCTTAGGATCTTAGAATCCAGAAAATACTCCAATCATAGCAAAAAAAAATTTATAAAAAAAATAAAATACTACGCACATCCAATCCATTGGAGCATTAATCAGACAGGTTGTGAAGAGCTGTGTAATTGCAAAAAAAAAAAAGGGGGGGGGTTGTGATTGCATTCAGTCATTCCCAGTGAGGTGTTAAAGACGTGGTTGGGGGTTTGAGGAGGGGGTTGTTGAGAAAATTACCACAAGTTAAAAGATTCAATCTGCCGTCAGAGGGAGCGTCTGCCGGTCTGCCTGCCTTTGGTTTGCAGAGTGTAAATAGGGCTAACTAACAAAGCGCTAACTAGCTTCAGAGGTCACGCTACATATGCCCATATCGAGGGGGGTGGGGGGTGTTGGGGGCATGGGGAGGGGGAGGGGGGATCAGTTCAGTGATGGACGTTTGTACACAACTTACCGTTGGCGCAGAAACAGCGAGTGGTTACCGTGGAGACTGACAACAACGCACAGAAGTCGTCAAGGAAACAGAAAAAATATAATAAATGAAGGAACAAATAATTCTTGGAACAAAAGAAAGCTAAGATAAGCCCCATGATGATTGATTGAAAAACAACCCGACAGCAGCAGTGTTACACTGGAGGAGACGAGAGAGAGAGAGAGAGAGAGAGAGAGAGAGAGAGAGAGAGAGAGAGAGAGAGAGAGAGAGAGAGAGAGAGAGAGGAGGGGTTGGGGTGAGGTGGGGTTTAGTGGCAGAGGACGACCTGACCGAGGATCTTCACGACTGTCACAAGGTAGGGGGCGCTCAAGAGAACATTTGCGGCACCCCCGCCTGGACTGAAACACAGTAGACTGGACAGCGGCTGAGGGAGAAGCCAACCGTCAAGGTCAAATCAAAGGTGAAGCTGCAATGCGGCCCCATTCATGGGAACTGTACAGTGAAGGGCCTTTTGTTTTCTGACAGTCTGAGAAAAAAAAACAAACTGGGTTGAGCCCTTGTGGTTTTTAATTAGGGCCACGAGGGTGCGCGTTTGCACGGCGGGCTGGTCGGCACTCGTTTCCTTCTTGTTCGCTGCCGACGATCAAAAGGGACGACGACGTGAAGCGAGTGAGAAATAAAAGGACGGAAATGCCGTAACACTCACAGGGCACAAAGAGGCGGAAGGTCGATGGCAAACACAAATACTCGAGAGAAAATTGCGAGGACTGATCTTTTTTTTTTTTTTTTTTTTTTTTTCGAGAAAAAAAAAAGACACAAACAAACAAACAAACAAACAATAAAACAATAAAACAAAAGTGGGACAAGGACAAACCCGACTGGCAACAAAGAGAATGAAGGGACAGGCCGAGGACCGAGGGGTCCGACGGGGACGAGGGAACACTGGCGTCTCCACTGTGGAAGTTCACCGCAATCACTCGTGAATCAAGGCGTCCATTAGTCATCATGCAATCACAGGAGGTGGGGCTGGATAACATGGTGGGTGGGCGGGTGTGGGGGATTGGTGAGGGGTTGACGGCATCGACTTCTTCATTCATATCCCTTCTCACACGTTCATGCAGTGGCGACAGCGACTTAACTTTACTTTCCCCATCGCTGCTTCTCATGCAAAGCATCACCCTTTGCCACACACACACACACACACACACACACACACCCCAGATCTGTTTTTGTCCCGCCGACAGTGTTGTTGGGATTACTCCATAAAAGTAATCCAACTACTGATTACTCTGATTACTGATCGATTACTCGCCAACACTGGCCGTCGAACGTCAGATTAAAACTCTGCGCCTCGTAGGAACTGTGCCCCCTAGTTGGCTCCAAAGCAGGTGTGCTGAAGTGAGGGGCGTTATTTCATAAAGCACTCGTCTTATCCTTTAGAAAACAGTGGGCTTACGCTGCTGCTACTACAATTGCCCTCAGCTTTCAATTCAAATCAAGGCCACCAACGTTAGACGTGACTTTGGGCAGAGTACGGTATTGAGGAAAAACCTCAGTACCACTGGCATTGCAAATTCTGTTTTTTTTACTTCAAATCTTTATCTTAATTAATCTTTTACTTCTTTATTTTAATTATTCTTTCACCCTCTGTGCACTTTTTATGAACTGATTGCTGATGACTAATTGTGAAGCTGAGAAACTGAATTTCCTTAGGAATAAATAAAGTACTCTATCTATCCATCCATCTATCTATCTATCTATCATCCATCCATCTATCTATCTATCTATCTACCTATCCATCTATGCATCCATCCATCCATCCATCTATCTACCTATCCATCTATCTATCTATCCATCCATCTATCATCTATCTACCTATCCATCTACCTACCTATCCATCCATCCATCTATCTATCTACCTATCCATCTATCTATCTATCCATCTATCTACCTACCTATACATCTATCTATCCATCTATCTACCTACCTATCTATCTATCCATCTATCTACCTACCTATACATCTATCTATCCATCTATCTACCTACCTATCTATCTATCCATCTATCCATCCATATATCTACCTATCTATCTATCCATCTACCTACCTATCTATCCATCTATCTATCTATCTATCCATCTATCTATCTATCTATCTATCCATCTATCCATCTATCCATCTATCTATCCATCCATCCATCCATCTATCCATTTATCCATTTATCCATCTATCTATCCATCTATCCATCTGTTAAATCACTGCCTTTTCTCTATCAAAGGGGTTATGGCAGCACAGACTAAACAGGAAGTCCCTCTACCGGTTCCATTCAGAGAGACATGGCAGCGGCAGAATGATTCATGTGACTAATGGTTTGGGGAGAGCTGAGAAGAGCTAGCATTGTGTTAGTGTTGGCCAAACTTGTACCATTCTAGCAGGACGACGCAACGCTCTGAGGTGCTTAGCAAGGCCCGAGCACACAGGCAGCTGTGATGAGTGACCAGGGGGGGGTGGGATGGGTTCACAGAGAGAGAGATAGAGAGAGAGAGTGAGAGAGAGAGAGAGAGAGAGAGAGAGAGAGAGAGAGAGAGAGAGAGAGAGAGAGAGAGAGAGAGAGAGAGAGAGCAGGTAGTCAACTGAAGCTGGGCAGCTGGGGGCCACTGCTGACATCAGAACATTTGAGGCACACGGGACGCTGACTTCTTCAACAGCGCAGAGTTTTATTCCGGACAAAGACCAATCAGGTTCCATGTTGAGCGCGGCACTCGTTCCCTCTTCACCAAGCCAGCTGCACGCATGCACACCACACACACGCAGCTCGGTGACGAGGCTGCTTACCAACTCCCATTGGCATGCACCAACAACAAGGGACGATCATGTCAGCGCTTCAAACAGCAAAACCACTTCATCATTCCGTCCATACTTAAGAGTAGAAACAGACAAACAAACAAAAAAAAAATCTACGGCCTACAAAATTTCAGAGGACGACGACTAGGAGAGGCACCCGGGAGGGGAAGTGATTTCATGCTTAGTGAAACATATGCCAGTCATATGTTAAAACCCCATCACCAAATCTAATTCAACTGATAACTTGTGGAGAGCGACGCATGCAAAAGCAAAACATCCAATCACTGTGCGGCGCCGCCTCAGACGGGGCCGCTTTAGCGGAGTTAAAACAAGAACCATGCACACGACATCCAGCGAACTCATGCTAGCGGCCGTTCCGGTGACATCTGAACAGTGTTTGGAACCAAACGTTAGAAAGCGGCCCTTTATTTCAGAGTTTCTGAAGAAGAAGAAGAAAAAAAAAAAAACCACTGTTTTTGCTATTTGAAGCCGCCTTCACCCTCTAGAAACACTTCTGTAAACTCTGAAATGATCGGGCCGATGAAAGCAGGACCAAACGGCACCACGTCCAAAAGAAGAGGAGAGCGCCGCCTCTCTCTCCTCCTCTGATGAAACAATGTCAAAGACGCAAATTCTTCATCGAGTCCATTCAGCACACGCAGAGAGGAGGGAAAGGAGGAAGATGAGGATGGGGAGGAAGAGGTGCGCTTCACACTAGGAATGGGCGATAGGTTATCGTTTGTGATGTATCGTCAAAAAAATTCCCAGCGGTAAGAATAAGTAATCTCGCGATAATAACGATGTGCAGAGTGAAAATAAACACAGCGAGAGCGATTTGCAAACACCCTGTTTTACTTTTTAGGGATTTTGTTTTTGGGTCGGCGCAGCGGACTGGGATATTGAGTCTGGGAACCAAAATGACAAAAAATGTTAGCGAACTTTTACTGGCACGACTCCCAGTCAACCTTAACATGGACGTCTTCAGGCTTTGTGTTCTAAAGTAACTCGAAGCAGACGTTCAACTCAGTCGTGTATCCACGCCGTCTTTTCACGAGCGATCTTTCTTTCTGTGATCTGTGGTGCTAATGATGTTAACTGATGGACTGCTAGTTTCTTCTTCCGCCTTTAAGGAGCAAACTCGCAGCGCCACACCAGGCCGGACATAGGAACTACAGCGTATCCGTGTAAACGGTATTTATTATTTTAATTTTATTTATTTATTTATTTTTAATCCGGCTTCTCGTGTTTTTCTCGAGTGCGGTTTCGAAAATGTGCGGTTTAAAAAAAAAAAAAAAAAAATGGAGTTGAATTGTTTTATATTTTTTTTATCGTCACCTTTATTGCTATCGCAATAAATGCCAGAAATTACCATGATACAATTTTTAGTCCATGTCGCCCATCCCTACTTCACACCCACTTTCCCGTCGGCCGGCCCAACATGCAGTTAATGCAAGCCGACAACCGCGCAGCACGTCGGGGAACCTGAGACCAAACCGGCCGATATCATGCACCGCCACTGGAGGGCGACAACATTACCAGACCGAAGCGATGGGGGGGGGCAGGTTAGCGAAAGAAAACTCATGAAGGACTGACAAGAGGGTGGGAGAAGGAGAAGGAGGTGGGTGGTGTGGGTGGTGTAGGCGTGGGTCCGCCAGCTTGCTGATTGACTGTCAGTGGAGATGTCTGAGGGAGCACGTCGCTGTACCAGCAGTTCATTCTTCATCAGCAAAGACCAACGACACAGAAAGATCTCCAGGCAGCGTCAGACATCATGCAAGAACACACACGTCCGCCCGCCCGCGCACGCACGCACACACACACACACACAGTAAGACCATGCAACTACTCTGGCTTACATTGACACAAGTCAAATACCCCCGACGTGGATAACTGGCTCACTGAGATCCATATTGAAATAAAGGAAAAGGTCTTGAGAACTCAACACATGCTTCAGTTTAGAAAAAAAATAAATCTTACAGAATAAAACCAAAACGAACAAGACCACAAAATAAGAGAGCGACCATACGGAAAACTGCACAGATCTTTGCAAAGAGCCCAAACGTCCGGACTGAGGAGAACATGCGTCAGTGCTGCTGTGATTCTCGTCATGCTGCTGCTGTTGCACCAAGAATGAAGCCACTTTAGCTGCAGCACCAGGGGGGTTGGTAGGTGGTACAGAGGGATTCCTACCTACCCTGGGGAGGGGGAGAGGGGGGGGGGGATAAAAGCAATCTGCCATGCACTGTCCTGTCCCTGCGCCCCTCTCAAGCCCTCTGGTGCTGAGCACACAGACATCATTCCGGTTTGTTGCGGGAGAAGGTTGTTGTCACATCAGTGTTGAACATCGTTGGAAAAAGAAAAGAAAAGCAAAAAAAAAAAAACAACAACAAAAATAAACAAAAATAAAAAGGTGAAGCTGCGACAACTTAATGTGGCGGTGGGTTGGTGGGGATGGGGGGGGGTCAATGCAACAAAGAATAACCATACAGCATGCCTTATGTAGTGTTCTTGCACAACCCTCCTGCCATTCATTCCCACCACGAGAACAAAAAAAGGTCATAAAAGGAAGTGGTATTTTCAAATTAGCAAAAATAAAAGCATGACAGAGGGCAGGTGAGAGAGGGGGAGAGGGGGGCTACAGGCTGCATCAGAGCATGTTGGTAGGTAGAGGGAGCTTAGCGCTAGCTCGCTAGCAGTCAGTGATCAAGCAGAAGAATGATGCCAGTACAGAGCCAATACACAGAAAACGGGGAGGGTGAGGAGAAGATGGAGGAGGAGGAGGAGGAGGAGGAGGATGGGGAGGAGACAGGAAAAAGAGGGAGGGAGGGAGCGACGGAAAAAATTACCTCAATCTTCCGACCTTCTACCAGAGTACCGTGGAGCTTCTCTCGAGCCTTCTCAGCCTCTGCGCTGGACTCGAAAGTCACAAAACCAAAACCCTGCGGTAGATGGAGGGGATTAGACAGGTGGGTTGTATGTGTGTGTGTGTGTGTGTGTGTGGGCGGGTGGCACATAGTGAAGTGACACTGTTCAATGGACGATGGTACACAGTTCATGTATGCAGCACTACAGAATACTAGAGTAATAGTAATAGAGTAAGAGTGACGATGAACGCAGCAAAAAATTGCAATAGCGAGATTTTCGAGCACTCACCTTTGACCCCCTCTCATTAAAAATGATCTCCACGTCCAGGATCTTTCCAAATTGCTGCAAACGAGCACACGAGAACAAACATTAGAATAAGAGGAAGAGAAGAAGAAGAAGGAGGAGGAGGAGGAGGAGGAGGAGGAGGATGAGGAGTAGCAGCTGCATCTTATTGAGCAGAGAAAGAGAACCACCTTTAGAACCTTTAGGTTGGGCATTTGTCTTATCTGGGTTACTGCAGGGTTACACTGCAACAGCCGAGTCAGAGTTTAGGCATGAGGTCAGTTGCATGTGCTTTACACCAGGTGTCACTGCTGCACAGAAGGCAACAAGTTACTAAAATCCACCTCTCTCCCTCGGTGTCTGCGTTCCAATTTTGCCTCCACCTGTATTTGCTGGCACGGTTGTTCAGTGCTTCCCATTCATTTTCAATGAAGCCACCTTGTGGGCACAGCCGGACTTGCCCGGCATCCAAACTTTTTGGTTGCCGTCGTCCACTTCAAGCTCTGGCTACCAATCTGACACCCACGCAACAAGACAAAAACATCTTACATCTTCGAAATGAAAACCCAACCAATCGAAATTGCAATTTTCAAAACCATACAATTTATTTGCATGTCGCTTAGGCTGCGATTGTGGTGGGCGGGCCTCGTGCTCCTTCTGGATCGCGCTTGTTCACTTTGGCTTTTCGACGCTCAGGCAGCACCAAACACAGAAGCGCTAGAGTGGCATCGGCGGCAGCAGCAGGCGCTGTGTACAAAGGATGGTGGACCTAATCCATACGACCCGCACTTACTGAGAATCCCTCGCTCGAGGGAAATAACTGCAATCCCCATCGCGTGTGGGCTTCACGGACTTATATATATATATATATTAGGAGATTTTCATCCTTTGTCACGATACTGGATTTCAGACTTCGATACGATATTTGGAAAAGTATTGAATTTCGAAATCGCGCTAAAGTCCCGCGGAAGTTTCTTTGCGACGCCACCCCCCTTCGACTCCAGGGAGCGGAGGGAGCGCTAGGAGTGTTTGCGTGTGTGTGGCGGCGCGGCGCACGTCGCCTCCATGTTGTACCGATATTTCAATACCACGGAGGAAGTTATATCATATCGTTTTTACTTTTCGGGATGGAAAAAAAAAAAACGATATATTGATATTTTTTGACAACACTAATTAGAACAGGGCCTAAATAAGATGATTTTTGCATCGGTTAGATGTTTAAATCCATTTCACAGTGAATATTGATATATAATTGCAATATCAATCAGAGGAATCGCGATTTTTCCGCCCCAACATGAACCCAGGCTAACTTTGATAACAGCCCCAACACTTAGCAGGCAACCCACCGTTGATGCAAAGAGAGAATTGCTGTCTGTCAGCACACACACACACACACACACACACACACACACACACACACACACCAGACTGATGTGCTGATGTGGCGAAGACGGGGCCGACTACGTCCCCAGCCTCTTACCCCGAACATCTGCCTGAGGTCGGGGTCTCGGAAGCGGAAGGGGATGTTTGAGACGTGCAGGCGTTTGGGGGTCCCTTTGGCTTCTGCGGGGTCCCCCACCGAGCCCCCAGCTGCCGTGCCTCCAGTACCGCACTGCACACCCGCCTCCCCTGCCTGGGGCGTCTCCTCGGGCTTTACCTGCGGAGCGAGAGTAGGGACAAGAGAGAAAGTGAGGAGGACGAAAGACTAATAAAATGAATTTAGGGCTTGTTGGGGTTTGTTTTTTTTTTACTGTTTAAGATTTCAGCTGCTCCATTTTTTTTTTTTACAATACTTTATTATTGGCAGAGAGAAGGCAGTGATAACGAAATTACTTTTCAGAATGAATTGCGTTAATAAATCATTTTATTAACGCAATTCATTCTGAAAAGAGAGGGCTTTGCCACCATAAAATGCTGTGACAAAATTTGTTACAATAATAATGATGATGGTGATAGGCGATCATTCAGCATTTACAAATTTATAGTTGAACATTGTGGCTCAAGCAGAGGAGAATTCTTCTTTCTGTTTCGCAACCAAACGCTTTCAATGAAAACATTGCTTTAAGGGCGGCTGAGTTTAACACAACTCATCCAAAGTGACCAAATCCTGTGCGAGCCGTACGGGAGTCTGCCCAGTAAACCATTGAAAGCGTTTGCATATTCACACGAGATCATATTCACATTGGATGTTCATTTCGACAGATCCTCGTCATCAGAGTCAGAGCAAGAAAAGCTGTTTTATTTGATAGCTTCTTCCAACTGAAGCCTGACTATACAGGTAGGTATTGGCAGTTGAAGTAGCAGCCATTACTCACCACGCTGTACACCAACAGTCAAAAGTTTGGCGACACCTTCGCATGCAATGTTTTTTTCCTTTACCTTTTTCCACAATGTAGACACAGACTGAAGGCATCAAACATGTGAGCAGGATATGTGGAATAATGTAGCAAAGAAAAGTTGTTAAATAGTATGTTTCATATGAAGGGCGGCAAAGTTAAAGAATGAAAAATAGAAAGGCGTTTGAGTTACTTTACACTTTGATTACTGCATAATTCCAGGTGTTCATTCATAGTTTTGGTGCCTTGAGTGAGAATCTACACTGTACAACAGTCTTGAAAATGAAAGAAAACCCATTGCATGAGAAGGTGTGTCACTGTCACTGTAGAGTCTACATGTTCAGAAGTCATTTAAAGTGTCTGAGTTCTGTTTACTTTGGACTAAAGGACAGAAACTATCATTTGAAACAAGCAAGTGGCTCTAAAAACTAAAATAATGATTATTTTAATATTTTGGCCCGACCTGTTCAACAAACACTTGATTACTTGTGCTAATCCCATCCCTCAACAGCTGACCGTATCCCTCCTGCCCCCCCGGCTTTGTGAACACACACAGAAGGCGCTTGCTTACATTGATGCTGTTGTTGCTGTTGCTGCTGCTGCTGCTGCCGCTGCCGCCGCTGCCGCCGGCCACGTTAGCGCCCGCCGCTACCTCTGCTGTGCCCTGGCCCCCAGCAGCAAACATGGCCCCGGGGCCAAACTCCGTCCCCGCTAGCCCGTTCTGAGGAGGGGGAGGAGGGGGAAATGCCGAAAAGGGCGTGGCCACTAATCCCTCCTGTCCTCCGGCCGAGTCCTGAGAGCCCTGCAGCAGAGAGAGGGGAAAAAGGAAGGAGAGGAGGAGACCATTTAGTTAGCGAAGCGTATAACATCCTGATTAAGGCAGAATGAGGGGGCTAAAATCCCGCTTATTAAATTTCACTCGCCCTCCCTTTGCCTCTCTCTCTCTCTCTCTCTCTCTCTCTCTCTTTCCATCCCCACTCAGTTGCTCCCTCATTCCCTCCTCAATGTCCTCTCCTCCGCGTCTCTGAAAGCCATGTGTTTTCGGTCAGCTGACCATGAAATATTCACCGCAAACGCATCTATTATTAAGAGTTCGTAAGAATCCGATGCACAGCTTACGATGCGACGTGTTTACACGGATGGATGGATACGCGCGCAAAGGAGTAAACAGTAACTGGGAATTGAGGAACTGCGGCATGCTAACAGCTATATAGCCACCTTTTTCTCCCCGTTCTTTCCAAGGGTCATCTATAATTCAGAGCAACCGCGAATGAGCCGCACTCACTTCATTTATTCAGCACCGTATCAGTGGTCGGATCATATACAGTCACTTGCTACAATCATTCAGGTTTAGACAGTCCAGGACACGCTGAGCAGGATTTGCCAGCGTCATAGGAACGCACAATTTAGACCGTAGGTTTCAAACTCTGGCCCGCGGGCCAAATTTGGCCCGCAGTGTGATTGTATTTTGGCCCGCGAGGCAATACCAAATCACTACGAGAGCTGACCTGCTGGCATTACACAGCACATGGGCCACTAATACTACAAATCCCAGAATGCTCTGCTGGTATTTTAGGACATTAATCAGGACAGGACGTCCATTGAAGAAAATCATTATGAATTCATTGGTTTATTGGTGTTATTTTATTTTTAAGTGTATTATCAGCCTGTGGAAAAACTTTACCATTTTATTTATTCTGATGTTTTTTTTTGTTTTTTTTTTTTTTCAAATTCGATTTTGCAGTAATATTAACTTACTCACTGTCTAGTATGAAGCTTTGCTTGTTCCATATTCAGGTTGAAGCAAAACCTGTTTGGGTCCATATTAAAAGGATCACTGTTATGTCTGGATGAAGATTTTTAAATACATATAACAAATATCAATGTTGGACCGAGACTTTGTCCAAGTTTGAAATCTGTGTGTTTGAGTTTGACACCCCTGACTTGGACGGACGAGGAGACAGACAGTGAAATGCGAGAGTGGACAGGCCTTGAAATTCCAGGCAGTTTCACGCTGACCAGCACAGACCAAGCTCGAGGCAGACTTTTTAATTAGTCTGATTAACTCAGGCACCGCAAAGCAAAACTGCTTCTATCGTGTTTTCTTTCCTCTAACTACACAGCCAGCTGATCACCCACAGTCATGACTTCACTGGCTGTGAGATCACAAAGGGGCCCGTCTGCCCCAGGCATGAGTGACGGAAACAGGAGGAAGCGCAGGAGGCAATGTGACCATGTGATCCCCACCACCACCGCGACCCTCTGCCCCCGTCCACCCCCAGTAAAATAAATCAAGTGAGCTAATTATATGATGTAGACGGACTGAATGGGACATAACTGGAATAATTTGGTTATAAAACCAGTGGTGATAAAAGGTCAAGTGTGAAATATTTGGCAATTTTGAAGAAGAAACAGAGGCACCAAGTGGTTGTATTCGAGATTGCAGCATCTTTTACTCTCCCTCCTCCTCCTGAGCTTGCCAGTGAACTACGGTGGCCTCCGCAAACAAACCTAGATACCTTGCCCACGTTTTTTTCATTCAAGGTTCACCTTAAATATGAAACGCACTGTCAGGCAGCTGGATTGTCCTCACCAGGCTTCCTTAGAAATATTGTGGTGGGAGATGGCAGCTAACTGGGAGCAAGACGCTAAAGGAAAACCAAATAACTTTTATTGTACTGAGACTACACACTTTAATCAATGTATTTATGGTCAGTATGTTAAGCTTTTACCAGTGTAAAAACATCTAAAACCTCCTGACAGGAAAACCCAGTGCACCGCCCTTGACCCACCAAGGAGAGCGCGAGTGTGCTTGTTTGGGCTTGCGAGCTCATAAACATGCAGTAGCCTGCATTCTGCCACAAAAGGGTGGGGCCACAGGCAACGGCCCTCTGTGCCACTTCCAAAGTTTGAGCAACATTCAAGAATCAGAGGGCCGCCTGGTGCAGCCTGCAAAAAGCCACATGAAGACCAACTACTTTCACACATCTCCATACGCCACAGAAGCAACTTATGCAACAGCAAAGTGCTTCTTTTCCACACTGCCGACCCCTTACGGCTCACGATGCACAGGCCTGAACCTGCTGAAGCAAAAAAAAAAAAAAAAAAAAAAACGTATTCCATTTTGTGTGGTGATTGACGTGGATTGAAATGAATAAGATGGAAAAAGGTGGGGTGGTGGGTGGTGGGGGGGGGGGATTAGGCAGACAACCTGACCAGCCAAGGAGCAGCAATGCTGTACAAGGCAGTCCAACAGAGACTGCTAAAAAAATCCTCAAAATAAAATTATATTGAAAAATTAAGGAAGCAAAATTAATAAAACAGAGAAAAGAAAAGATGAACGGCCCCTCCCTTTGAGTTCTTGTTTGAATTTTGAATAAACTAGCTGCAAACAAGCTAGTTTATTCAAAGAAGAGAGGGGGGGCACACCCAGTAGTTTAATTAAAAAGCGTCTTGATCGGGACCATCTGGAGAAAACATTCAGCCGTCCCGTCACACACAAACACGGCAGTGGCGTCACCTAAGACGCCATGTGTTTTCCATAGACGGAAAAAGATGCCCCCCCCCTCCCCAAGTGTGCCTGCTTGGGGTCTCGGTCACTTGACCTTCGAACTCCAATGGCTGAGCAGACAGCCAAGTGGCTCGCAGCCTGCCCACAGTCAGCGAGAAAGTAGGCTTGTATATATATATACTATATATATATATATATATATATATATATATATATATATATATATATAAAAGTGGTATATAAGTAGTCCTTGCAACTCTCTGCAAGCCATCTGGTTTTTTCTTCTTCTTCTTCTGTGGTTTAAGAGCGGGCGGGCGCCCCAACCGCCCAGCAGCCATCTCTTCTCTATTCCCCCTTCGTCCTTGCTCGCTCGTTCGCTTGATGGAAGCCAGAGGGAGATTCCACCCCTCCCTCCTTGAAGACAACCAGCATCCCTCCTCCTCCGCTTAAAGCAGCTCACCCCTCCACGCCACTGCACTCCACTGCACTGTCAATCACGACGCGTAGCCGCCTCCCACCGCCTTATAAGGTCGGCCTTGTGCAGCAGCTCCTGCCTCTCCCTCATTGGGGTTTTGGGCCGATAAGATGACACGAAGACAGTCCTAGTGATAGTGCTCAAAATGGAAATGTATGTGTTCAATATACCGAACATGGAATTACAAAAACAATAAATAAAAAAATAATAAAATCCCACCTCATTTTCAACCCAACATTTGCAGTGAAGTTCTGACTTCGCCAGCCAGATTTAATCTAGGAAATTCTCAAAAAAATAAATAAGTACCACACCACTAATACACCAAAACTGAGATAAATGCAAAATGTTCCTTTATTCTTCCTGTGTGATCAATGTGGTCTTCGGCGGGCGTCGGCAGAGTGGTGGACGTCGTCGGCAGGCGGCCGCCACATAGGCTCAGTCCCGCAAACGCTGCTTGCAGCTTTAATTGTTTTCTGTGGCTCTATGTGTAAATTTGCACACGGTCTTTTTTGCTTCTTATTTTCCCAAGGAAAAAAAAGGTATGATAGCTTGTATACCTGCCTTTGTCTGTATCTGCCCTGTGATACAGGGTTACTAGACTGGAGCACTGGTGATAATCACGGCCGTGTTCAGCAAGCATTCTTTTCGATGGCTTTATATTTAAAGAGAAGACTTGGCATTTATTCCACCTCATGGTGGCGAAGCATTTGTGCACATATGTACAAAAAAACTGTTTTCACACCCCAGACAAAAACTTGAACATTTTGTGTTGGACAGTATGATCACATGCTGTTTACTCTGAGCAGAGCCCCGAGGCGGAGCAGTGTCAAAGACTCTGTGACTCTGCCCTTGACTTGGTGGGGAAGCTCTACGAGAAGAGGATATTTCAAGCTGTCACCAACAGTGAATACCATGAATGGCTACATTAATATGCAAAGGTTTTTAGACCTAAAAAACCCACTGCAACATTTTGTTTTTGCTCATTTAAGCTTATTCAGTTTATGCATGTATGTGCATTAATGAATACAGATTTTCTCAAAGCGGTTGAGGGCATAAAGGTGTTGATTGCCTGGATGTATGATCACTCTTCACCACTGTGACGAGTTACCTCTGAGGAGTGGGGGCACCTGAGACGGTGGTCTATGCCGCCGCTATATGGACTGGATAGTTTGGGGGAGTCGGCAGGCCTGAGAAGCCCATTATAAGATGCAAATGTGAAAAAGAATGAATAGACGAAAATTGTGAAAGATCCGCAAAGCCACTTCATTCAGAATTGAATCATTTCAAGGCAGGTAGGCCCTGGTGGTACGGCTACAAACAGAGCCAGGATTTTAAAAAAATTATAATCCAGTGCGCATTAAATATACGCACCATTTGTGTATTTATTTGAAGCAATGCTTTCGCAGCATGCTAACGCTAGGCTTAAAAATCTGCTAAGTGGTGCTGAGAATGTGACGTGGTTACTGGTTCATCTACTCGCTCCGTTTCTGCCCGTTAAGTGTGCAAGAGCGCAGCGTTCTCTGGCAGAGAAACACGTTCCAAAGAGCGGAACATTTGCAGGGATGAGTTGACTTGCGAGGCTTTATCGCCGCTGATCGGCGACCTCATCGGCAAAGAGAGAATCAGAGTGACTAAATATGGTTCATTGAATGTTGAATTGAATTGAAATGACTCTTAAAACATTGAAAAAAAGGGTAAAATACAGCTATTTTATTGACTATTAACATAATTTCTTGAAGTTTGGTGGCCGGATTAAAAGGCTTAACGGGCCATAGATTGCCCATGCCTGGTCTAAGCAGTGTACACCAGCCAACAGAGGGTTCAGGGTTTAAAAGCCACTTAATGCTTCAACAGCAAAAAAAAGGCACTTGGACACCGATGCCGCCTCCCCTATTGTCTGCACTCTTTGTTGCCTTTGCGGTGGTTTCTTAAATCGTCCTGGAAGATTAAGGACACTGTCAAAAACGTGGCAAGACCGATGAGGGGAAACGGGGTTGTCAGCATAAAACGGCGGGTTAACAGTTTAATTCCGAACAAGAAAAATAAGCGATGAAAGTGGAAAATGGCAAATGGCAAAGTCCTCTGAGGAAAGGCTGACCGAGCCTGTGACAAACTGCCTAAATTACAGTCATTATACTGAAATTGGGTCTGTATATGTTTTTGTAAAATAAAAAAAATAAAAAATATCCGTCCTCCAATGTTGCACTTCTTTTGATGGTTACATTTTTCATTTGAACTGAGTATCATCAAAATATGCTAGCTTCGATCACTTGGTTTCACAACCGATTTCAGAACAATGCTTTTTGATACCAAATATTTTAAAAACAATTCAAACAACAAGAAAAATATATTGCTATCACATCTAAAACATTTCCATTTTACTATGATTCAAATCAGGATTTCCTCTTAATAAAGTTTATTGTATTCCCATCCTGTGGCACTACAGTCTTAGCACAAATGTATTTTATTTTATTTTGAAGTAGAGCCTTCTTATGGCATGAAGCCCATTTTCACTCTGTAGTAAACAAAAACTTGCGAGTGTCTTTAGCTCACACTTTTAGTTCAGATTCACTATCTTGGATGTCAGAATCTGGCACTGAAAGATGATTAATTTTTCAATATTCGATGGAATCGGGTGCTTTTCGGTCGGTGCTAGAAATGTCTTGAAGTTCAGCACCCAGTCCGAGTCTTGGCTGTGCTTTATGCCACGATGAGCAAGCTGGCGTCTGACATGAAGCACTCTACAGCAACATTTTAATCACGCAAGTAAGAGACGGAAAATTACCAGAGGAAGAATGATCTACAAGCTCTGCAGAAACCGTCCACGGAGAGGTAAAACTGCCCTGCAGAGATACACCATCCAAAATAGGGGCAGTCGCAAGACTTTAATGAGGGAAAATGTGACTGGTTGGCTGTCACCTTTCAACAGCATTCCAACATGGAGGGAAGCCCCAACCCTTACGTTACCAACCACCATCCTCCATTTGCTATCAGTCTCTTTGAAAAGGAATAGAATGTTTAGTACACACTTGTGCTGACCTGCTGGGGTAGGAAAGCAGAAGAAACATGTAAAAATGAAGTAGCGTGAAATTTCAAAACTTAAAAAAAAAAAAAAAAATCACCAAAAAAAAAAAAAAAAAAGGATTCTGTTCTTCAGAAGCAGAACCGCTGAGCTGTTCGTAGCTCTTAAGTGTGCAGGCAACTGTGGTCTGGATTCATCTCAAAGTATCACGCCTGAGGCCTAGCTAGCTAATATAAATACAAGACAAGACAACCAGCCAATAAAATACTCTCACTAGCAGTATCGGTTAAACGCATATAGTTTTGTTTACACAAATGGGGTTGAGTCAAAGCAGCAACAAAGGATCACGTGACAAACCTGGCCTCCCCCGACGCCCGACACCCCTAGTGGTCCAAAAAGCAGCCGAGACCCAGAGAGCAGGGCGTGCTGCGACAGAGCCGGGGAACAGCGCTCATCCCCGGGCTGTAGTAGCGCAGACACGCCCACCGCAAGCTAGGAGGCTAGGAGCAGCCTGGCGCTGCAGTCTGAGACAGGAACAAGGGAGCTGAGTTTGGAACGCGTGGATCCACAGTGCAATGCAGCGCAATGCAGTCAGGGCTCCAAGTCGTGCCTAGTCAATTGTCTATAGTGTTCCTCTAGGACAGGGGTGGGCTAACTTTTGTCTGGTGGGCCACCATGGGATCTAAAAATTGACAGAGGGGGCCGGAGGTGGAGCAGATGGATGGAGTGTTTTGGTGACCCACCTCATATACCATGGGATATGGAGAAAACATGCTTTAATGTCAATTGAAAATGAACCAAAGCAACATTAAAACAAAATCAGTGTCTTTGAAGGCCCATTGTATTTAGCTCTTTATTGAAATGACGCTGAAAACACTGGAAAAATGGATGAAATACAGCTATTTTGTGACTTACTTTTAATATTATTTCTTAAGCATTTCTCTTAATGGGCCGCATATGGGCCCCCGGGCCGTAGTTTGCCCGCGCCTGTTCTACATTGTTCCTGCTGCCGTTTCTTTATTTACTGCGAATGTTGTTTTTTTTGCCGTTTGCACCATCACTGCACATCCTACGAGCATGTGACAAATAAAGTTCCTGAATCTTGAATCGAGCTGTCAGAGACCTCACCTGGGCCGAGACAGGTTAACGGAACAGTAACAGCGAGAGGGAGGAGGGGGAAATATATACAGTATATATATTTCATTCTTTTTTTTCCATCTGCTGCACTGCGCATGCCAAGCGGGTTTCCTGT